>PVJX010016322.1:0-40585 GCA_004027295.1 Dolichotis patagonum | reverse complement strand
AGAGGCTTGGTCGCCATATTGGGTGACAGCTTTGCCTCCTGGGACCCTGCCCCAAGCCGACAATGGGCTCTTTCTCCAGGGAGTGTAAGCTCAGCAGAAGGGAGGCCAAGCTCCAGTCTGGTTTCTTTCTTGTCTGGAGGGACGCAACATCTGGAAATCGTTGACAGTGGTGTGTCTTTCTCTGATGCCTGCAGAGAAAGCCAAATGGCCACAGCAGGAGGAAGAATGAACAAAGAGGAAGAGGGAGAGAGGGGAGCCAGGGGTACAAAACCACCCCCCCCACCCCACCGGCTCCTGCTTCTAGGCCAGGTCTCAGGTTCAGCTGAGGTTCCTATTTTAGTTCTCATTAGACACCCTTATATTCCTTTATTTATGTGTTTATGTATGAATTTATTTATTTAGTGGGCTTCACCTATGTTAGGCAAACACTTTACCACAGAACCACATCCCTACCCCTCCTTTCAAACTTTATTTATTCATTTTTTGAGACAGGTTCTTGCTAAGTTGCCCAGGCCAGCCTTGAACTTGCAATCCTCCTGCTTTGGCTGCCGGAGTAGCTGGGATTACAGGTGTGGGGTACCATGCCCAGCTCCTATATTTTTGCAGTAAGTGGAGTTCAAGCAGTAGTATGTGGAGCTAGTTCTTTCTGGCTTTTGACAGCCAATCATGCATATTCAGTGCCCTCACTGTGACAGCTGGAAGTCAGCCATGGGGACCGTATTTACACCACAGAAATGGTCAAATGCTACCAGTCCAGGAGCTGCTGTTGAGCATTTGCCAGCACCTCCCTGGGTTTAAGATGGTTCCAAGGGCTTTCTGTAACTTCCTGCCCAAAGAAATTTTCTTGAAACACCTACTGGGCAAACTCCTACTGATGCCTTGAGACCCGGTGGAACATGAAGAGCCTTTCAGCACTCTCATGGGAGGCTGGTTCACAGTGCTCCTAGCACCTAAAGGACATGATGAGACAGTCCAGAATGCAGGGCTAGGTGACACAGGCCACGCATGAAACAGAGATCTCAGTTAGGCAATAACTGCGACAGCCCTAGGGAACGAAGTCTAGGCTCCTCGGCACCGGGGTGGCCCTGAGCAGTGGCCCTTGTCCTCCTTCCATCTCCAGCCTCTCCCCTGGCTGCTCCTCCCATGCCCGCCTGGTCCCCACCCACACCTCATGCCCTGGCCTCCTTAGCCTTCCCGAGCACTGACGGAGTCCCTGCTCCGTGAGATGCCAGCCAGCCAGAAAATTTGATCAAATTTCCCAGGTGCATCATCTCCAGAGAGTCAGAGACCAAACATCTTCTTCTCCCTGAAGCCTTTCCTGTCCCCGCATCCCGGGTACCCCACTGTGCCCCACCCATGTACCCCACTGTGCCCCACGCGTGCTCTATGTCAGGACTGGAGCACTTTGGACGTTAACTCATCCTCAAACCTGCTACGCTGGGAGCTCCTGGGGCCAGCGCCTGTCTCGCCTCCTTCAAGGCATGTGGAAGCTGAAGGGTGACGAGGTGTGTCCCAACCCCAAGTTCTAATCCGGAGATCGGGGTGGAGCTCTGGCCCCAGCCCAGCTGTCTAAGCACAAGGTGAGTCACTGAGCACGGAAGAAGACGCCAGGCTCAGAGAGTCCATCACCACAGTGAAGGAGACCAAGAAATCCCCTTCACGTGGTGTTCCCAGCAGCAGGGCGAGGGGCCCTTGGCACAGACTACCCTGGACAAAAGGGCAGGAGCAAAAGAGGAGGAGCGCGGTACTAGGGAGAAAACCTGAACTTGTGTGTCCCGGACAGCCAGGACATTATGGATGTGGCCATAAGCAAATCACTCTGTCCCTCTGAGCATCAGTTCTCACACCTGTCCCAGCCCTTTTTTTTTTGGTACCAGGGATTGAACTCATGACCTCATGCTCGCCAGGTGGGGGCTTGTGCCACTGAGCTAAATCCCTGGCCCCTTTACTTTCTATTAACACTAAAAGAGACCTTGTGTGAAGTGCCTGGAATGAGAAACAGCACATAAAAGTTAGTCTCCTTTGCCAGGGGCTCTGTGTTCTGTTGGTCACATGCAGAGGAATCAATTCCCTTTGACTAAAGGTGTTCAGGTCCCCTATGGCAGGTGTAGTCCTGGCACACAACCTAAATATCGTCCTGTATCCTTTAACTCATCGTTGGATTGCTTGTCATATCTCATGCAATGTAAATGCTGTGAACAAGTGGTTGTTATATTGCATTTTATGTGTTATTTAAAAAAGTGTTTTCAGTTGAATCCATAGAAGTGGATTCCATGGGCACAGCAGGACAACAATATCCTCTCTTGTTAGTCTTCACACAATGCTAAGAGGAGGTGACACTACTGCCCCCACTTTACAGGTGAGCATACTGAGGCTAGAGGGGAGGGAGGACCTGCCCAAGGCCACACAAGAACCAAGGTCAGAATTCGAACTCTTGCAGCCCAGGCCCCTGTCCCACCCTGCTCTGGGCCCCGAACCCATGCTGCAGTGTTCTTCTTACCTCTACCGGTGGCTCTGAGGCTGCCTGAGCACTGGTCAGTTCTGGCTTCATCCAGAAAAGAGGCCCAAGTTTGTGCTGGGCTTGTGCCCACCTGTAACCGCATCCTTGGGAGACCGAGGCAGGAGGATTACCAAGAGTTCAAGGCCAGCCTGAATTATGAAGCGAAACCCTGTCTCAAAAAACAAGGGGTAGGGTGTGGCGGGGCTGAGGGGAGGTTTTCCCAAGTTCACAAACCATGTTGGTGCCAACTTTTAAAAACTTTTAAAACTATATGATTATATGATATCCAATACATGTAGATGGAAATATATAGCATACAAAAAGCATAGCAAAAAATAACAACCCTCCTGCCCCCAAAGCTACCACTCATTTGAAAAGCACTGACAGTGGGTTTAGGATGCAGCTTGGTGTTAGAGTGCTTGGCTACCATGTGCAAGACCCTGGGTTTGATCCCACAGCTGCACACGCACACAGACAAGTGCATGTGCACACACACACAGACAAGTGCATGTGCACACACACACATACATGTACATGGCTTAATCTTTTGTATTTTTAGGGACCTGTTGTATTTTCAAAATGCAAAACCTCTCTCTTCACTGGAAACTTGAGTATTTCCTGTGGGTAGACGGCTACGCCCCTCCAGCATGCTTCCTCAGGAGAGCTCTTACTACTGTTTTCTTTTCTTTTGCTTTGCTTTTTTTTTTGGTGCTGGGGATTGAATGGAGGGCCTTGAGCATGCTAGGCATATTTGTTTGCTTTTAAATCATACTTCCTATCAGAAAATCCTGTGTGTGTGTGGGGGGCGGGTGTCCTGTGGTTTTAACTTTCAAGAAATACATCATAGATCTTACTGTCTCTCTTCCTATCCCCTAGTCAAAGATGCTAGGGGGCCACACCACATTTGCAGGGTCCCAGTTACTCTCCATTGGGGGACCCAGTAGTTTTAAATAAAAAGGCAATCAAGTCCTGTCTTTCTCGGCTTGATCCTGACCCGAGACCTGCCTGTCCCGCCTGCCAGTCCGGAACCCTCAGGCCTGGTCTGTGGCAGACAGGAAGAGGCCAGTCCCTGCTCTGGAGGTCAATAAGGCCTGGTGAGAGCTCCCTCCCTCTCTCCCCCTCCTCCTGTGTTCCCTTCTCCCCTCTCTGGGGGTGCTCTTCTGCAGACGTGAGAATGGCACTTCCTGCCCAGGAGCCCCTGGCCGCTGGCACCTGACTGGTCCCTTTCTGTTTCCCGTTTCTCAGTCTCATTTTTTATAAGAGCTGGTAATACCCCCTTTATAAGCATGAAATAAATTCATAGATAATAAAATCTGCTAAGACTATGCATATATATGTATATATTAAAAACAAACACCCAACAGGATGGCTGGGCATGGTGGCATACACCTATAATTCCAGCTGCTGAGGAGGCTGGAGCAGCATGACGGCAAGTCCATGCTCAGCCTGGGCAAACTTGTCTGAAAGTAAAGAAATAGAGTAAGGGCAGGGAATATAGCTCTGTGGAGAGCCCCGGGTTTAATCTCCAGTACCACGAAAAACAAAACAAAAAATAAAATGAAATAAAGTAGAGTAAAATGAAAAGGGCTGGAGCTTCAATTCTCAGCACTGCAAAACAACAAAACAATAAATTAACCAATAGGATATACTAGGATTTACATGAGAAATGAAAGGAAAGTGGCATTTAACAGTTGAATATAATTTCCACCTATAAAAGCTCTTATGGTAGGCTGTATCTATCTGCACACACATCTGGAGTCACTGTAAACATCACAGTGACAAAGGTGCCTGACAGAGATGCAATGGGTTGACATGAGTGCCGCAAAGATGTGCAAGGGTGGAGCCCCAAACAGAACGAAGTGCGGCCTTCGCTCCCCGAGCCCATGGTTCCTGAGTTCCCCAAAACACAGGGAGGGATAACCTTGTGAAACAAGTTCTCTGCGCTTTATCATAACACCATCTTGGGTTCTGGAATTTTCACCCACGCGGATGTCTGCTGGAGTGGCACAGACGGTATCAGTTTTCTCGTCCCATCCCTTCAACGAGCTTGCACGTGGCAGGATGTCTGGGGTCCCTGACACAGACTGAAGGCAGGTGTGGTCCCTAAGCAAGGGGACCGCGGGAAAAAGCCTGTGGTCATGTCCAATGCTTCCGCTAGGCGGCGCTGCAGCCCCGAGCAAGAACCACAGCCGGGTCCTCGTTTTATTTATTATTTATTTTTCTCATTATCCACTACTCAGGAGCTGAAGTTTTTTGTTCAGAGTGTCTATTTCCCCAACTACCGTGTGAGATACCGAGGGGCAGAGTTTTGTTCTTTTGCTGCTGCAGCCCCACGTGTCTTGAGCAGCGCCTGGCTCAGAGCAGGCTTTCCAGGAGGGGTAACGTGTGAGAGAGTTTTGTTCAGAGCCGTCCTGCATGAGATACAAGACTTGATCGTGGGTGTAACCTATGATCAGTGGCTTTGCTAATCCAGACCCTAAGACTTGGTACAAAATTGAGATTTTCCTACAGGGTGGTTTCAATATCTTCTTTCTGTTTCTTCCTTCCTTCCTTTTCTTTCTTTCTTTCTTTCTTTCTTTCTTTCTTTCTTTCTTTCTTTCTTTCTTTCTTTCTCTCTCTCTCTCTCTCTCTCTCTCTCTCTCTCTCTTTCTTTCTTTCTTTTTCTTTCTTTTTTTCCTCACTCTGTTTTAGTCAGGTCTTCAAGAGAGAGTTGCTGACATTCCCCGTGTGTCTTCTGTGCTTGCGCACAGCTGAGTAAGTTCTGCCTGAGGGTTTTTCACTTGGTTCTCCAGGGGCTCCCTCCAAGCATGGCTTGTGGACCCCTCACCTGACAAATGAGGCAACCAGCTTAGCAGAGCCACCAGGCAGCTTTCTCAGTGCTGCCCAGGAAGCCCCGGGCTTGGGATTTGAACTCCAGCTGCACAGAGTCGCCGGGTCGCATTCATCCCCTCCTTACACTTTGGCCAGGGGCGTGGGTTACAGAAGAGCGAAGTCTGGTTTGGCAGCCAGAAGGCCGGGAGACAAGGTTAATCCTGCCCCTTCCTGTCTCAGCTTCTTTCTTGATGAAATAAAGCGGTAGAACCAGTTGGGGGGAAAAAAAGCTAATTTGTCCCAAGGCCACAAGTGTTAACTGTGGACTTGAGCAGAAGAGAATTCAGCTCTGCCTGGGTCAGCCAGCTGGGTCCAGATGTGCCCAAGATGGCCTAGCGTGGACTTGGAGGACCATGTCCAGGTTGGGAAAGTGGGACCCATCGGGTTGGGGAGAGGAGGTGAGGCCCGCAGGGCCTGGGAAAGACCATGGAGGTGGAAGAGTTGCTGGTTTTCCAAGTGTCCCAAGATTGCTTGATGCTCCTAACCGAAGGTCAGGGTCCAGGATGGAGGTCACTGTCCACAGCTCAGAGGTCATACAATTCATAGTACCCTTAATCTTAGGTTAGAAGATTAAAAGGTCTGCTTACACCCTCAGGAATCCAGGGATTGGAGTCAAAAGGAGGAAGAACTTTCTAGAAGCGGGGATTTGGTTACAAAGTGGGCTGTGCTGGTGAAGGGCACCACTCCAGGTGAGCAAAGACCTGTCAGGAAAGTTATCCAGAAGCTTCAGACAGGTCTGTAAGGTCCTCTACAACACCCAGGCCCAAGGTAGGTCACCCCAGAAGCCCCTTCTAACTTGGACCCCTTGAGAGACCGGCCTACCTGCTACTGAAGGCTGATAAGTCTTTCTCTTCTCCTTCCACTGGGCCTTCAACATCCTTGAGGGGTTTTCCTGGGGACATCGTAGAGGAGGCTGTGATTTATTCCACCAGCTCTGCTGGGTCCGGGCCTGCCTGGATATTTCTAGAACTCCCAAAGGAAAATAAACCTTTACCCACTAATGTAAGCAGGCAAAATCTTTACCCAACAAAACAAATAAGCCGGCTCCTCTGAGCCCTGCGTAGCTTTCCTAACATGGCATTGAGGACCACACGCCAGTCAACACGACAGTCCTGCACCCCGGAAGAGAGGTGCAGGGACTGACTCCCGGTGGTCACATTCGCACTGGCTTCCAGGGCTGGATGGGGCTCTTCAGGGGTACAGTTGCCAGATAAAATCCAGGAGGCCTAGTTACATCTGAATTTTCCATACAGAATGATTTTTAGTATAAGCATATGCCACAGCCCAATTGAGATATACTTAATGATTATTTATTACTTATCAGATATTCAGATTCAACTGGGTCTCCTGTCTTCCCATTTGCAACCTGCTAGCTGCATATAAATATGACCCAGGCCGACCGGTGTCTTTCAGGGGAATGAACAAAGTGAGTCCAGGGCTTTATTATATGATGTAATTTACATACAAAACCAGCCTGTACTTTTTTTTTCCTGAGACAGGGTCTTGCTGTATAGTTCAGGATGGCCTCAAACTCACCGAAATCCTCCTGCCTCAGCCTCCCAAGCGCTGGGATTACAGGCATGTGCCTCCACGATCAGCTTCTCAGCCCTTTTTGTACTAAAAACAATGTGTGACTGCTACTGAATAAGCATCGTTAGTTTCGGAGCTCCCCAGGAAGTTCGAGCCACCCAGGGAATAACTGTGACTTAGAGTTTGACCCAGTAATTCACTGAGGAGGAGTCATTTATTTCCAAGGACTTAGTCATAGGTAGGCCTCATGGCCAAAGATCTCCATGCTGCACTATCTGTAATAATTGCTAGCACTTACAGGGCAGGTGCTGTACTTAAACAAACTACTTAATCCTCATGATTCTTCTGACTTGAAGTAAAACTGGAATGAGTCAGGTACTCAGTATCGGGGGCTAGAGAAGTGAGTTGATGGTCTAATTAACCTCTGGGCGGAATATTAGGCAGATATTCCAACTAATGATTATTGAGGCTGTTGTAATGCAAAAGATGCATGTAATGCAGAGGAGAAGACAGGGTATGAAATTTAAAACATGACACCCATTTATAGAATAGATACAAGCAGGAAATAAATGTTTTTCTGTTTTGTTTTGTTTTTGTCTTTTTGAGACAGGCTGTCCCTGTGCAGTTGAGGCTGGCCTTGAGCTCACTTTGTAGCCCAGGCTGGTCTCAAACTCACAACGATCCTCCTGCCTCAGCCTCCTGAGTGCTGAGATTACAAGTGTGGGCCACCGTGCTGGACCGTCATTTGATTTTCTTAGCCAGCTGTCTAATGCAGGCTGGGCCCGGGCTCAGGTAAGACTGGGTGCTGCTATATCTATGAGAAGGCCACGCCCCGAGGTTTCCTACTGCTGTAAACGTTTTCATGGGTCACACATCGGAACACTCACTGCGTTTGAATTCATGGCCTCAAATTTACCCACCAGAACTCTTGGGCAAACAGCTGACTGGCTTATTGGTGAATCACCCTATAACAGCAACTTTATATGCATTCGAATTAGCGGAATGTGGTGTGTGTGTGGGAGAACAGTCCTCACTGGCACGTTGAAAAAAGCAAAGTAGAGAATTTATAAACAGTGAAACCATTCCGAGCAGAGGTCATTGAGTCACTGGTTTTAGACCTCTGCAGGCCATAGTGTAACTGTCACAGCTACTCAGCTCGCCCTGTGGCTGGACAGAAGCTAGAGCGAGCAGACAAGACCTAAAGGAACGGGTGTCACTCTTCCAACAGCTGGATTCATGATGCTACCATGATTTTGTAGCATTTCCACTTACCATCAACTCTTTTTCTTTTGACCTCCCCCAACAATTTAAAAATGTAAAAACTATTCTTTGCCTAAGAATGATTGTGCAAAAACCAGTAGAGGGTAGGGGTTTTGTTTGGTTTGGTTTGGTTTGGTACTGGGGATTGAACCCATGACCTTATGCTTGCCAGGCAGGCACTCATGCCACTGAGCCAAATTCCAGCCCTGAGGACAGGGCTTATGTTGGTTATGGTTTACTTTTGCCTGGGTGTAGCACAGGCTCTGGGTCAGCGGGCCCTGAGCTCGACCCCAGCCTTCCCTTTCCAGGAACTGAAACTTCCCGATGTTTCAGTTTCTTGAGCTGTAAAATAGGGGAAAATAACTGGCGGGCGTGTAGCACTGTGACAAGGACTGAACTGCCACTACTTGCGCATTCTAGGAGCCTTATAGGTGCATGGGGGTGGGGGCAGGCATGGTGGTGCACACCTATAGTCCCAGAACTCAGTAGGCGGATAGCTGTGAGTTCGAGGCCAGTCTGGGTCACATAGTGAGTTCAAGGCCAGCTTGGACTGTGTAGTGAAACCCTGTCTCAGAGAGAGAGAGAGAGAGAGAGAGAGAGAGAGAGAGAGAGAGAGAGGGCGCATTCACAGTAGTGATTATTTTTAACCATAAAGACTATCGAGTACTGATTAATTGATCATAAATGATGATGATAATTTCATGATTCATCCCTCCCCCAGCACACTGGTACAGTGTCATAATTCTCAGCTCTCCTGTGCACCCAAATACTTAGGGGAGGGGGCTCTATTTTTTTTTTTTTTTTGCATTTCCTTAAGTGGATGCAGAGTTTAAAATTCATTCATTACATGGTGTATGTGTGGTGCTATTTTTTATTTTGGGGGGATCTAACTCTCCCTCCCACCCTTCCAACCAAGAATTCTGATTGAACAGGTCTGGAGTGGGCCCCAGACCAGAAGTCTTTGTTTACTGAGCGCTTTAGTCCCCCTAACTCAGGGCAGAGAGCTGCTGATTGAATGCTTTGTTGCAGTTTCTCCCTCCTGGCTGAGACATGCAGAGTCTCAGGCCCCAGCTGGAACCTGAAGAGTTTCTCGCTTGTTTCTGTAGTGCTGGGGATTGCAGCCAGGGTCATGTGCGTGCTAAGCACGTGCTCTACCACAAAGCCACCCCCAACCCTGTGCCCCGGAACCGCAACTTAACAAGGACCCCGCAACACACCCCCGCAAGCGGTACACTGGGGGGAGCTGAGGTGCGTGGCCATGTGGGCCAAATGGTAATCAGACTCAAGGGCGCGCTGGTGACACGGCTGCAGAGGCCCGCATGCTGTGTGTTGCTTTCTTACATTTTCTTTTTTAAATCTAGGTTTCTCATAAAGTGAGGTCCCACTGCAGTTGTCAGTCTGGCAGAGCCCTGAAGCCTGTGCCAGGAAAAGCAATTTAGGATCCAAGAGGCCATCAGGGGCCTCTTTCCCCATGACCCAGAGGGCGGACGTCACTCGGGCCCAGGGGGCTGGCCAGGGGTAGGCTGCCCATGGCATTTCTTAATATAGTTAGTCAATAGCTATGTTTTCTAAGTGCCACAGAGGATTTAAGGAATGTCACTAAGTGTTTGGCACGGAGGGGATGATGGCTTTGAGAAGGGCATTTCCCAGGCCTCGGGAGGAGAACAGATCCCGCGGAAGGGCTTTCATGGAGACTGAGCCCCACCAAGGCCTGCTTACAGGTTTCCTCGGCTTGGCCTTGGGCATAAAGGTAGAGGCTGAGCAGAGCTGGCCTTGGCTGAGGAGGCCTGGTTTGGGCGGCTGGCGCAGGCTCTTCCTCTGCCTTGGTTTATTGGCCTGCACAAAGGGCCGTTGCTGCAGAGAACCACATTTCGAAACGCTGCTGCAACCGCACCTCAGGGAGCATTTCCTTCCTTCTCCCCGCTGGAGGTCTATGAAGAGGCTTCCTGCCCTGGATCTCTCCTCGCCTCTCCTCACTGTAACAAGCTTAGCAGGGGAAGCCCAGCAGGAGAGTGGGTCAAACCCCACTCACCATCACCCCATCACCGTGCCCTGCAACTATCAGTGGGGCATTTTATAGTCAGGGTCCTCCCTCTGTAAAACAGAAAGGGATGCCTTTCTTTACAGAGTGGCTGCAGAAAGCAGAGGAGGTTGTGAATTTAAGGGTTCCCTGGGAGCCAGGCGTGGTGGCACATCCCTGTAATCCCAGCATTTGGGAGGCTGAGGCAGGAGGATTGCAGTGAATTTGAGGCCAGTCTGGGGTAGCTAGTGAGTTACAGACCAGCCTGAACTACATAGTGAGACCTTGTCTCAAAGAAAAGAAAAGAAAAAAGAAGAGAGAAGATAAGAGTTCTCTGGAAATCATAATATAAAGCTATCAAATATCACGTGTATTCTTTAAATGAGCATCTTTCAAATGGAATCATCTCCTTCTCTCCCTCTCATATGAGTTTAAATCTCTTCTACCCAACCTTTTCCTGGGATGGTGACCAACTTTAGTACCTGATTAGTTTTGTGACCTCCAAGGAAATCACTGATGCAGGCAAGATTATCAATCAGTGTTAAAATCATTAGGAGGTCTATTATCAGCAAGGACATGGACAACAAAAGTGCAGTACTTTCATGGGATGAAATAAGACAGTCTTAGGGGAAATGACACACAGTGTGGCTTTATGTCACAGGTGGTAGTGGGCGCAAGTGTTCTTGTTACACAGTTCTATTCACAGGAAACACAGGGGTAGGCAGAAGTCATCTGTGAATTTTTTCTTCAGTATTAGGGATTGTATCCAGGGCCTTTCCACTGGACTACATCCTCAACCCTTTAATTTCTTATCTGATAAACAGTGTAAGTTGCTCTTGTCTGGACTGGGCTTGAAACTGTGATCCTCCCAGAGCCACCATGCTGTTCCATCTGTGATTTTGGAATTGAGGTGACTTTTTATAGTCCTGGGGGTGGAAGCTATTGTCTGGCAGTGGACACAAGAGGGAGTCACCCACGGTGTTAGGGATTTCTCTATTTGATTCGGGCCGTGTAAGAATCTTCGCACGGGCAGACCCTTTGTATTTGTTAGTACACATAATACTATCCACACTGTAGTTCAGCTAAAGGCTTTTAGCTTGATTCCAATCAAGGTTTTAGATACAATTTCAAGTTGGCAGGAAATGCAGGGAAGAGAGGGACAAGCTAAATGGCACCATGAGGAAAGTAACTGGACAAGTTGGAAGGGTAGAATTTATACAGGGAAACTGATGCCATCTCTTTCTTTCACCAGGGGGAACTCATCTAGGATATCAGGAGAGGTCAGGGGACCATGTAAACACGTCACACGGGCTGGCCATGCATCTGAGTTGGGCAAACAACTCCTAAAAGGAACTGAGGCAGCAATTTGGGATATTTGATTGCATTAATCTATTTTCATTCACTGTAACAAAACACCCGAGGCTGGGTCTTTCTGTGAGAGGTTTATTTTGTGCATAGTTTTGGGGGCTCAAGAGCGTGACACAGGCTTCTGCTTGCCTCTGGTAGGAGCCTTCTGAGTACATTACGACATGGCAGAAAACGTCATGGGGGAACTTGTATGAGGGAGAGGTCATGTGGCAAGAAAGGGAGGAAAAAGTCTGAAGGGCCAGGCTTTACAGCTTTTCACAACCTGCTCCTGTGGGAACTAACGAGGGTCCATGGAAAATTACATTGTCCCTTTTGGAGGCCAGGGCCCCACTGACCCTTATCACCCTAGTCCCACCTCCTAAGGGGCCACCATCTCAACACAGCCACACTGGTGACCAAACTTCCAGCACATGAATCTTTAAGGGACACAACTGAACTGCATCCAAATCATAGAAAATACGGATTCAATTTTAGATGATGGTAAGTAACAATTCGCAATGTTTTAAAGCATGGTAATACCAATTTGGTTCTATTAGAAAGTGCTATTTTGGTTTCTTCTGATCCATTTTCAGCTTGGTGAAGGATTAGAAAACCCACACGATTGTCTCTGAGGGTTCCCTTTCTTCACGCACCCTTTCTACGGGAAATGGGTATTTCTGGACTTGTAACCCAGCAAGTCACATATTGTCCCATTTCACAATAGCCATATGTTTTACGCATCTATTTTATAATTGCCAAAGTAGTACACTTTTGATGAGAAATATTTTAATTGGCCAATAAATATGCAAAAAAAAAAAAAAAAAGAGGCTTCCCTCATTCCAAGTTTCTCCTTTCCTTTCCGTTTCTCTCCCCAGAGGGAACTGCTATGGATGGACTCGCATGTATCTTTTCACACAAACGTATCATTTAGATGCTGTTTTACGCTGAGGCAGCCTACCACATGCCCTGCATTATACCTGGCATTTTTTGATACGACATATCCGAAAGATCGTTCCATATCTACTTTTTTGAAGGCCACCAATGAACTCCCAGCTTTGAGATCCAAGGCCACCTGTCACTCTCTTTATTCCATCCACCTGATTGTCCCTTTTCTCCAGAGACACTTTCCTTGGCTCTATGAACTCTCCTGGATTCCCTCGTTTCCTCACGAGCTTTCTGTGAGCCTCTAAACACTGTCTTATCCCTTGGGTCATCCTTGACCTTTTCTCCTCCTACCCTTCACGTCCTGGATGATCTCATCCAGTCTCGTGGCCCTCAGAGTGAGACCTCTCACTGACAACTCCCGATTTTATCTCTTGCTTGAGTCACAGCCCAGAGCCCCAGCCTCTCTTATCAAGTTGCTTATTTGACATTTCTGCTGGTTATCTGGCACATGTCCAAGACAGAACCCATGACTTGAGCCCCCAAACTTGAACTTCCTCAGTCTTCTCCATTTCAACTGTTGACAAAACCTTTTGTCCAACTACTCAGGCCAGGGACCTCAGATGTGCAAGATGTCCCATGTGCCAGCCATGGCAAATCCCATGGCTCCCCTTGAGCTCTTCCCACAATCTGCCCACTCTTTGCCATCTGGGCTGAGCCCTCATCGTTGCTGGCTGAGGTCACTGCAGTGGCCACCTACCTGGTCTCTCTCCTTTGATTTGCTCATTGACCTGGTATCAGAGTGACCCTGGTACAACTAGACAAAGTCCCATCTCACTTAGAAGGCGAGGCCCAGCACCCTGTGCGACCTGGTCGTTCTCTCTGGCTTCCCTTCCTACCCTCCTTTGCTTATTCTGCTTCAGCCATCTGGTCTCCTTGCTGTCTCTTGCTTTCCACTTAGGGACACAACTCACCAATGCAACCTGGGAGACCAGAGAGAAGCATAAGGTTGTAATTAGGGGCAGAAGCAGGCCTGAGGGCAGGGCTTTGAAGACCGCGCTTTCTGTGAGCCTGAGGACTCCTGGTGCCTCATTCAACATACCTGGCTCTCGTGGGCGGCGAGTTCTTGGCACCTTACCAACTCTGGGAGGGTAGCACTTTTTCCCATTCTTTAGATGACACCACAACTTCACCCAGCAGCCTGCTAGGAGGTGACCACACGTACACCTTCTCCATGGTCCTCCCCCGGTCCATTGCTCAGGCCATACCTGCCCACCCACTCCATCTGCCCGTGCCCAATTAGTTACGTGTTTTTTTCCTGTTGTCCTCTGAATCTTCACACCTATTCTTTCTCCCCCTGGAATGCTTCTTCCTGCTCCTGCTCATCCTTCAAGATCGGGGCCCACAGTCCTCAGCCTTCAGCGAAGCAGAACGGATGGCCCTGACCTGTCACATTTCTCTTTCGGCTCTCATCACGTGTTTGGATTCAATGGCTTGTATCCCTTCTGCTGAGACCTCACCCTTACTCATCTCTTACCCCAAAGCACAGGAGCGTCTCTGCCACCCGGTGGGGTCCTTGTGGTTGTTGAAGGAATAAAGCAATTCCTGGAAGCTACTTGGACCACTGAACCTCCACAGTTCTCTCCGCCCCTAAGAACGCCAGAGCACTTCTAGCCCGGGACTGAGTCTTTTTGTTCACCTCCTGAGCGTGAACTGTCTAATGTTGTCCACATTCCCTTCTTTTGTCCTGTTAAACACCTTTAATCCATTTCCTGCCTCTGCCCTGGGTTGTTCTTGGCATGATCTCCTCCAAGAAGCGGGCTTTCTAAGGCACAGAGCTGCCACTCCACACTGTCACCCTTATATTCTGGGCACTCAAGGTTTAGGATGGAAAACCCCATCTCTAGCCTGAGTCTTTCCCATTCCCCACCCATCTTTGTTAAAGAAAATATAAGGGCACCTGTTAAAGATGGCAAGGCAGACTTTATTTAAGAAACAGACTTCTGCCACCAGGGTTTTGCAGCAGGGGAGAGACGGAGCTGGACCTCCACTCTGCCTGGCAAGGAAAAGTAGGAATTTATAGCTAAGGCACAGGGTGGGGCATCGGTGAACTTGACAACATTCTTCCTGTAGACAGACCAGGGTGGTCCCCTACCAAGGGCAGCAAATTCTCCTGACTCAGCCGGATTCTTGCTAAAGCTGGACTCAAGGGGTCTAGAACACAGCCAGAGGTCAGAGCCAAGGCATCAAGAAGACAGCTGAGCCTGACTCAAATTGGGTCCAGAAACACTTTCACCCCCTTAAAGCCCCAGTTCTTTAGGTTGTCCCTCCTTGATCAAAGCTCTTCCTCTTCTCAGATTTCCCAAGGCCAGCTTAAAAGTCTCCTCCGACACGCTGAGCCCTCCACCCCGGCACCTCGCATCCAGGGAACACATCTTTCCTGTTTGTACCTGGGAGGAGAGACGTGTCCATTTCTCCTCCCCAAGCCTCGTGCTGAGGACAGGAAAGCTCCTCACGGTCCGCAGGGCCTGGACAGGGGCAAGTGGGGTTTGGTGACTGCAAGGTCTGAGGTTGACGCCCACCCACAACCCCGCACCCTGCGAAGATTAAGGGTACCTGGGACGTTCCCTTCATCCTGGCCGCGTCCTGCGAGTTGGTGGTCAACGCCCTAAGCCTGGGCCTGGATCAGCTTCTCCCGGCGACCAGGAGGCCACCTCACTGAATGTTTCTGCGCCCCACCCCCTGCAGTTGCAACCAATAGTCGAGGGGTGGGGTGCATACGGCTAGGGCACGGAGATGCTGCCGAGGACCGAAGCTCCGCGGCTCGGCTACCCTCACACGACGGACACAAAGTGTTCACACCACAACTCCCTCCCCTCACCCCTCCTGCAAGGTAAGACACTGCGCCCTCGGACCGCAACACAAACAAGCCCCTAGCAGCTACGAGGGCTGGCGCGGCGCCTTTAAGTGGTGGTGACCGTGCTGCCCCCTGGCGGCCGTGGCGCTTCCTCTGCCGCCTCGATCTCCGGCGGCGGCCGGGGCAGTGCGAGGCCCGGAGCGGGGGCGCACCGCGGACAGGCAGGTGTGTGCGCCCCGCGGGGTCCCGGCGCGTCTGGGAAGGCAGCGCCTCACGCGGAACGGCGAGCGCGGCGCGTGGGTTCGGAGGGTGGGACCGGCGCGCGCGGGCTCGGGGGAGGGAACACGGGTTTAGGGCGGCGCGCGGCCGTCCCCGCCTCCGCCGCTGAGCGAGGGCGCGTCGCCTGGGCCCGCGCGGGGGCGGTGTCCGCGAAGGCCCCGCCCTCGGCCCGGCACAGCCCGGGGGGCCGGGTTGGAGATCCGGGGGTGCAGGGCTGCGAGCGGCCCAGCCAGTGGCGCGCCGCGTTGAGCACCTCCCTGCCCCCGCGCCCCGCCCCCAGACCGCGCCCCGCCCTCCGCCCTCCCCGCCCGCGCCGCGCCCCGCCCCGTCCCGTCCGCGCCCCATCCCCGCCCCATCCCCGCCCCCATTCCGGCCCCGCCCCGCCCCGCCCCGCAGGACTGCGCGCCCCAGCGCGTTCCGCGTCCCCGCCGCCGGGAGGAGGTGCCCGCACGCTCGCGGCGCGCGCTGGCCCCAGTCTCGGCCTCTGGGCGATTTCCTCTGGACCCAGGCTCTCCGCCCGAGGAGGAAGATGCAGACCTTTCTGAAAGGGAAGAGAGTCGGCTACTGGCTGAGCGAGAAGAAAATTAAGAAGCTCAATTTCCAGGCCTTCGCCGAGCTGTGCAGGTAAGAAGGGACGATCAGGCGCCCGGGGACCCCTCCACCCCCGGCCTGAGCCCGGCTCAGCCTCAGCGGGCGCCGGAGAGGCGAGAGCAAAACGGGAAGGAGCGGCGCTCAGGGAGACTGGGTTCGAGGAGCCAGGTGGCCGTGAGGCCGGGGGCAGTGTCCGAGGGAAGCGGTGGCCATCAGGGGGAATGGGCTCGGTGCGGGGCTCTCAGGTGCACTGTGACCCGGCCCGGAGGCCCCCAGCCGCCCAGGGCGAGGTGGAAACTCTGCTGGAGGTTGGCGAAGGGACCTGCGGGATCGGGACTCCACGCTGTCACCGGGCGCTTAGGCGTACTTTTGGACCGGCGTGTTTCTTCCTTAGTCTCCTTCCCCTTAGTGAAGAAGGGCACCAGCCTTTTTCCCTCTACGTACTGTGCGCCCCGCGTGTGCTGGGCTCCTGGCGCTGTCATTGCATATCACCCAGTTGAGCCCAACTGAAGCGAGCAGCAACACTTGGCTTGTGTCTGGTGATTTGCTGTCTCATTAGAGCCTCCGGCAGTCTTGTAAATTGGCTAGGGTGGTGATTCTGGGCCACGTGTCTGAGAAGGGGAACCCATCAGCAGAGGGGTGGGATACCGTACCTAGGATTCCCAGGGCTCGGCGTAGCTGGTGCCTAGAAGGTGTTGGGTAAAAGTATGTGGAGTAGAATGGCCTTCCAACCGTCTGGGTTGGGTTCCCCTTCCATGCTAGAGCTCTGTGGTGGAGACTGGGGTTTAATAGGTCATATTTTTAATAAATTACACAAGTGCCAAGTGTTTGTTCAGGTATGCCTTGCCTTGCTCTGTGACTGTGGCTTTGCCTCCATGAAAAGCTATTACTTAAGTCCCCTTCGCCTAATGGAATTCCCCGCCTCCTTGAGCGTTTTGCAAACTCCAAGTGGAAACCTTTTGTTACGCAGTGACTCTACTTAATAGATTTGGTTTTTGAAAATGGGCCCAACTTGCATTTTCATCCGTGGTGGGTCTCCAAACATCTTGGACAAGTGACTGGTTGGGTTTCCTTAACGCCTCGAGCTAGAGGCGAGGGACTGAGTTGGCACATGCAGACAGGCCTGGCGGCACCTCAGTGCCCCTCACAGCTGCCCTAAGGGCCTGGTGTTCCTCTGCCCGGTGTGAGCCCTCTGCTCAGCCGTCTCCCTGCAGCCTACGAGAGCGCCTGGTTCTGGGGTGGGTTTGGCTCTTTCCTCCCAGACAGGCTTCCCTAGGACAGAGCAGGCTCCTTGTGGTCTGCAGGGCACGCAGAGTATCACAGCCAGAGCTTCGGGAATGTTAGGAAAGGACACTTGAAGCCTGCATCGTGGATCCACATACCGTGGAAAGGGTGCCATGGACACTGGAGAAATGTGGAGAGGCTCTTGTGGCTGTTCTCCAAGTCCAGCTCTGATGTGGGGCGCTGGAGCTCCCCCTGTCGTCACATAAGACCTGGGAAATCTCAGCTGATCTTTCCTGGGACCCTCTGCTGGTAGCTGTCTGAGTTTGTGTCATTCTGGGTGTTTGTCCGGCTGGGTATGTTTCACTAGGAGGCTAGCTGGTGTGAGAAGACAGTCTGGACAGCCCGGGGCCCTCCTGCAGGACCTGCAGTTCGCCTTCTCCGTCTTGTTGACACCCTACCTTTAAAGAGACGGTTAGCTTCAGGACACTCCATGATGGTAACCATTCTGGGGGGAAATTAGAGTAGAACCTTAATTTCTCTGGGAGGATTAAGTTCAGTGTCTGCTTGCCTTCCTTTGTCCAAATGCTGACTTCAGAGAGAAGGCAGAAGACCTGGGACCATTCTAGAACCCAAGGAATCCCACTTTATGTTTTCCTTCATCAAACTTTAGATGTTTTGCTCCTCAAGCTTAAGAAGGAAAAGAAACCAACAAAAAGAGTTTTTCTGTTGCTTCGTTATTTCCAGGGCAGTGCCCCCTGGTGGCCATGTTTGTATACCAGCTGCAAAAAAACCAAAACAAAACAAAAAACAAAAAAAACCCCCGCTCCATCTGTTGACATGGTGACCTGGGTCTTTTGCTGGGTTTTGTTTGGTGCGAGTATTCCTGAGATTTTAGTGGACCAAGATGTGGATGGATGTTGTCATATGTTAGACATTCAGAGTCCGGGGGTGCAGTGTTGCTATGTTGGTGGATGATAAATTGTCTGTGAATTTCCCAAAGCCCAGGCATGTTGGAGATGCCTTGGGGCCGTGTTCTGAGTGCTCAGGGCAGTTTTGGTGCTTGACTGGATTGCGATGAGTTAGTTGCCCAGTTGAATGTCATGCCTTGTAAAATCCTTATCTAGAGCCAGGCATGGTGACACATGTCTGTGTTCCTAGTACTCAGGAAGCTGAGGCAGGAGGATTACCATGAGTTTGAGGCCATCCTGAGCTTCATAGCGAGTCCCCGTCTCAAAAGCAAAATAAAACAACCAAAAACCAAAACAAAACTAAAACCCAAACCAAAAACACCTTATCTAGATAGGAACAGATCATTTTTCCCAGCCCTTGTTGTACAGTAGGGAAGTGGTGTGAGGTAAGCAGGCTCCATGCTTCACAAGGAGCTCAAGCTGGAAGCCTTGACACAGCTCAGAGACCCGCTCTCTCCCCAGGAGCCTCCACAGGCGCCCTCATTATCTTCTCAGGCCCCCCCTGCTGTCTTGTCCCCAGGGATACGTTCCTGAGTTGAACCCTGAGAAAACGTAATGTCCTGCTCTACAAGGCAGGGTCAGCAGGTGGCGAGGTCCTGGGAAGCCCCCCATCCACTTGAGGCAGGTGCAGGGCCCAGCCCTCTCCCACGGGTGTCCTCATAGGATGAGGCCTCTGTCCTCCCAGCAGAGGGGGCTCTGAATCAGCTAGATTTGGGTGCTGCTGCTTGTTCTTTTCCTCCTCTGTGTCTTCCCCTCTCTGTGGAGACACAAGTTGAGTTCTTTTATCCCTCCCAGCTCCTCTCTGTCCCTTACCTGTGAGCAACTTCGTGGCTTTCTCATACCCTGTCTTTGTGGCTTTTGCAAAATGCAGAAGAGGCTCAGCGGGGAAGTAGAGAGGTAAAGATATGGATTGAAAATATTGGGTGATTTTAAGATGCCTTGTGTTGATTGGTTCTCTGCAGCACCCACTGGGGAATGCTGGCTGGCCCAGGTTGCCTTTGTGCGTGTTTTCTGTGCTTCTTGCCACCAGCTCCTCTCCTTCCCACTTCTTTCTGCAGCTAGGCCTGTGTCGCAGAAGGTGATGTTAGTGGCACCTGGCTTCATGAAGCTCTTTAGTATGAAATGTGGGTGAACACTGTCCATCTGTACTGTAATTGTAAATGACTTTTATTTTTGTCTTTTTGAGACAGGGTCTCACTATGTGGTTCAGGCTGGCCTTGGGCTCACTTTGTAGCCCAGGCTGGTCTCAAACATGCACAGATCTGCCTGCCTCAGCCTCTTGAGTGCTGAGATTACAGGAGTGCGCCACCATGCCTGGTTCTATAACTGACTTTTAATGAGGTACTTCATCTTATCTCATCCTTCCAGCAGCCAGGGACAAAGGGATGGGGAAACTGAGGCTCAGGAAGTATAAGGAGCTTGCATGGTCACTTGGAGGATTTCCTGAGCTCGGGTCCTCTCGAGAATGCAGCCGTATGTTTCATTTGCTTGTTTTTTGGTTTTCTGAGGCAGGATCTCGCCATGTAGTTCAGGCTGGCCTTGCCCTCACTATGTAGCCTAGTCGGGGCTCAAACTCTTACTGATCCTCCTGCCTCAGTGCCTGCGCTACCACGCCGGGCTCAGCCTGGTGTTTGTGAGGTGCCTTTTCCTGGCCAGGTGAGGCAGGGGCTTCCTGGAGGCCGTGGGGCAGAAGAATGTGTGGGAGGTTCTTTTCTTTGAAAAACATGGGGGAAATGTGGTCACAGAGCCATCTTGGACCAAGTTACACCGCGTCCTTTCCCGCGGGGACCTGTTTATACAGTTTGCAGAAGGGAGGGGATTGTTGATGCTCCTGTTTATGGAGCTCCTTCTGGAGTCCGGCCTGCTGTTGGTGGGTTGGGATGCAGTGGTTGGGGGGGGGCGCCCCTGCCCTGTCAGGGCTGGGAGTCTAGTGTTTTACAGTAAACTGGGGTGTTGCTGGGACTGCCCTGCCCCTCAGGCCCTGCATTTTTTCCTTTTTATTTTTGGTGCAGTGTTGGGGATCAAACTCAGAGTCTCACGCATGCTGGGCAAGCACTCTCCCAGCAGCCCTATTCCCCACCCCCATTTCTTCCTTTAAAGTAGGCCATCTCGAGGTTGCTTTCTGCTGGGATGGCTTCGTTGTTTTTTTTTTTTTTGGCTTAGTATTCTGGGCTGGAACTTGTCTGTGAGATTCTGCAGGAGGAGGAAGGAGATCTTTTCTCAGATTAAGTGATGCCATCCCACTGTCTGGGTTGGTATTTTTTCATTTGTTTAATGGTTGGATTTGCCTCAGAGGTGTGGGCGTGGAGGAATCCTGAGGTTCGTAGGCATCCTTTGCAGTGACACATGGGGAATATCCCTGACCAAGCTGCAGTGGGGGCCAACAGCGGCTGGACACAGGTTGTCTTTGACGAGACTGCCTCGGTCTCAGGCCTGGCATGTAGCTGACCACCCACGTGATGCCTCTTTGGCTTAGTACTCTTGGGTTTGGTGTTGGCGCTCAGCCCCGAGGCCTGTGACGGGTGCTGGCTGCCCACCTTGCTGCTGTGTGGGGTTTGTGGACTCCAACCTCTCAGGTCGGTGGGCTCCACCAAGGAGGGGCCCACCCTGCCTGGTGGCTCTGTTCGCTCTAACACTTGGCCTCAATCTGAATCTCCCAGCCTCCCTGGCGGCGCAGTGCCGTCCTCACCTATGTTAAGGGTAGGAAAGTTGAGAAAATCATGCGAGTGCAAGGTGATACTCTCATTTGTTTCAAGCTTGGAGATTGAAAGGAGTTTATGCTAGATTCCCTGAAAATGCTGTGCCTCTATCAGTAATCATATTACTATTATTAGCTAACATTTCTTGTTTTCTCTTTCTCTGTGAATATTTAATACATAAATGTGTTAAAAAATATTCAGAGGACTGAAAGCACGCAGTGAGAAGTCAGCCCGTCCCCTTCCTGTCTTGAGTTTGCAGCTCCTCAGGGGACTGCGGCTGGCTGGTCCCGCCAGCACAGGGCACCCTCAGGTGCAGGCCTCTCTCCAGCGGCAGTGCTGTGTGCCTGTTTGTCGCAGTGTGCCTTGGAGAAAATGGTAACCTTTAGAAAAGGTCTGGTGTTAATTGTCTTGTTTTTTAAAAAAATGCTAGCACGATGCCTGGTGTGGTAGCACATGTCTGTAATCCCAGCACTTGGAAGACTGAGGCAGGAGGATCATGGCGAGTTTGAGACCAGCCTGGGCTATGAAGTGAGCTCAAGGCAGCCTCGACTGCACAGTGAGACCTGTCTCAAAAAGACAGGAAAAAAAAAATGGTAGCACAGTACCGCTCATAAAAGGCCAGGGCCCTTTTGCCCCTGGGCTGGGCTTTCGCTGGTGGGGACACGTGCTAGTTAGTATCTGTGCCCGTCTGTGGGTGGACATCCCTGGTCAAGCGAGTGCTTGGTCACAGGGCAGAGACATTTAAGTTTTTCATTCAAGTTCGGAAATTGCTCACAAACAGTTGTCTGGATTTCACTGTTTCAGCCCCAGTGACAGTGAATGGCGGTAGTGGGGGAGGGGACACTTTCTTCAGCACAACACGTGACAGATACAAGGTGAGAAATGAAACTCTGGACTCCGTAGTGAGATCAAGGAGTTCACATTGTTAGAAGCTGCCTGGGCACCGGGCTCACTGGCATAGCAGAACTGTGCCTGTGGTCCTAACCCCGACACTCCCCTGCCCACACTGGTTATTTCTTCCATAGCAGGTTTGGGGCATTCTGTAAAAACCTCGCAAAGTGCTTGGTGAGTATAGTTCCTGGACCGTTGAATGACAGTTGAATATATGATTCTATTCCCACTCATCCTATTTTTGTTGTTGCTTGTTTGTTTTTTTTAGTATCAGGAAACAAATGCAGGGTCTTGCGCTTGCCGGGCAGGGGCTTATCCACAGCCCTGTTGTTTGTTTTTTGAGACACTTTTGCTATGTACTTCAGGTGGTTTTTGAACTTGTGGTGATCCTCCTGCCTCAGCCTCTTGAGTGCTGGAATTACAGGTTTGTGTCACCATACCTGGCCCTTCCCCCTCATCTTTTGAGTGCAGCTAGCTTTTGAGGAAGATTATAATACTTCCTTTTTAAAGTAAGGTTTATTTTAGAAAGCAAATGGGACACGTGCACCTGCTTCCTTCACTGGCAGAGCCACTGTCAGAAACACCTTACCCCTTCTGTATGAGTTGGACTCACCCAGTTCTTCATCTCCCTGGTCCTTGGAGACCTGGGCTGGGGGTTTGTGACTTCAATTTGGCACAGGTGCTAGGCCTCCATGAGGAATCCCAGTGTCTCTGCAGGCTGAAGAGCCTGGTCTAAGGTCACCAGATGGGGATAGAGCAGAGAGGTTCCCCTTGTGCTGTGGCCCAAAGCCTCCCTCCAAGTGGGCCCTTCCTCCGCACTGCCGTGAAGGAGGGTGCTGACTGGAGCAGGCAGACTGTTGCCACTGGGCTGTTTGAATCTTGTCTGGGGCTTTGTTGTGCCTGCTCCAAGCCTCCTCAGAAAGCAGCCTTTGTAGCCTGTGCTCCCCAGTGGGGCCTCACAGACGGCCTGCTGTGAGCCCGTCATGGTACCAGGCTGGGGATCATGACAGCGCCCGAGAACTCCACCCTGCATTTCGGGTTCAGTGAGGTGTATCTGTTACAGGCTGTGGAGGTTTGAGAGCTACTTCCAGAAGGCAGCCCCACGTTCTTGCCCTCCTGTGCCCTGTGAGTGCTGGCTGTCCCACCCTCTTAACGGCCAGGGTGTCCCGGGGCTGTCCTCGTGGCAGCTGCCAGCTGTCCCTGTAGGGTGAATCAGGATAGGGAGTCAGGACAAAGACCTTCACAAAGATAGCTCCCCCGCCTCTTTACGCACTGGAATTTTCAGTAATGCTTAGTGAGTCCGCTGCTGGGGTTCTGACTTGTGCAGTGTCTTGCTTATTGTCTGTCTCCCCTTAAAGAAAGTGTAGTCCTTGGGCAGTCTTATTTATTGCTGAAACCCCAGTGATTAGGACAGTGCATGTCGGAGCTCAAAAGAGTGTTATGGCATCTGGGAACTGCCTCTTGTTTTAGAAGCTTTTTCAGCAGGACAAAGGCCTGTATCCCAAAGGCCTGAGTGACTCCGGAGTACAGTGTTCTGGGCCAGGAGGGAAGCCCTAGGGTGGTGATTCCCAGGTCAAGGAGGGAGGAGTGGACTTTGTTGTCTTCTGCACTCTGCAATCCCAGCATGTGGCCCTGTGGCCCTGTGGCCCTGTGGCCCTGTGGCCCTGTGCTGTTCTGGGCCTCACCCTGCTGGAGAGATGGGGGAGACAAGGATGAGGCAGCACTCAGATGCATTTAACCTACTGCAGGGTGCGAGTAGAGCCAGGAAGCTGCAAGCCCAAGAACGCTCACTGTGTGGCAGGCGTGACTGGGCCACCCTGGTCAGTGAAGGCTTCTCTGGGGAGGTGATGTACTGAGAGCGACTGAGAGCTCCATCCAGGAGCTGAAAAGCCCACAGATTGGGCAGTGTCCCCTGCCTAGAAGCCACAGAGCCTGGTTACTTTGGTCCTGTGTTTTATATGTATGGTTCTAAAAGCCTTTCTGGTGTAAGTATGGCTGGTATCAGTGACAGGGCGGTCAGAGGAGGGATCAGAGTGTCTACCCAGAGTCTTTCCTGACAGTGGGTGTGACCTCCCACCTGAAGGAGCTGCAGCTGTGTTCTGGGGGGTGAGGACACGAGGTCACACACTCCCTCTGCCTGCCTCAGTGTAGCCCTTGCGCTCAGGAAATCAGCTCCGGGCTGCCCCATGGAGTGATAGGGCTCTAGGTTTGCTGACCTTGTCTGGAGCGCAGGGTAGGTCTCAGGTGCCCCCAGGTGATGGGTGGAAGGAAGCCCCAGCTGAAGCTTATACAGTTGGCAGTCATTTGTCTGCCACATACCAACAGAGTCTGCCCAGCAGTAGGCAGCCGGGGCACTGGTGAGGACGCATACCTCTGTGTCCAGCTCTCCCACAAGATGAAGGTTCTCCAGGGAAGGGGGCTGGGAATCTCCTTGTCGAGTATCCTTTTGATTCTTCTGGGAAACTGAAACTGTCATTTCTTAAGTGTGTCACTTGGCCTCACCCCACAACTGTCAGGTGTGGGAAGCACTGAGTTAAGCAAGTCTGAACCAAGGCTAAGTTGGTCTCTTCGCTGTGAGCTTCTTGGGAACGGGGCCTGTACATGAGGGGTTTTGGAGGTGAAGGTTTCCGGGGTGGCACCTGTGCAGAGAGCCCCTGGCTGTGGAGTAATGATTCCCAGGTCTCTGTCCCTGGGACTCACTCAGGGACACACTAGTCTAGTCTAGCATTAGCAGCCTGCTGTGTCTGAAGTCCGTTTCTCAGTTGGAGGACAAGGGAGGGACTGAGCTGCCACTTAGCTCTGCCTGCTGGTTGCTACCCTTTGGGAAATCATTTCTCCCCCGTTTCTAAGATTTCTGGCCTCTGGCTGCTGGTTTGTTCTGCAGTGTAGTGTACTGTGGATCTGGAGGCCTGGAAGGAGCTAGTTTTGCACATGAGACATTCCTGGGGACCGGCCTGGCCAGATGTGACACTGATCATCAGGCTGGGGCTGGGAGAGGTGATAACGCAGCCTCAGGTGTTTTCCTTTGCTGTTGAGTACATCAGCCACTGTCTGCCTGTGGTCTGGGGGGCCCAAGCTGCGAAGCCAGGACTTTGGGCTATGAGTGCTGCTGTGCCTTGCTCCCTTCTGCCCACACCAGATCTCAGGGGACATAGAGAACCTTCCATGCAGCAGGCACCATTGTAGATTGGAGACATGCCCTCCAAGAAGGGTAATCTGTGCCCATTTGCTTGGTGAGAACACAGAGGCTCCAGGAGAGGTGAGGTGGTGTGTCAGGGCTGGGATTTATCCTCAGCACTGGTTGACTGCTGAAGCCATGCTGTTTCCAACCTGCCAGGTCTCCAACTTCAATGTAAAAAGCAGCCAGCGTTGGCTTGGTACCAATTTCAGAAGAAAATCAAGAGGCTCTTTTCTGGGCATGTGCCGTGTTCAGTGTTTGGGCCCAGAGGGGAGGTAGTTGGCTGAGATGGCAGTGAATTCAGAGCTCTGCACTTGGCCAGCTGGCTGCGAATGACTGGCAGATGATGATGCCTCCCCGGCCTCTGTTCTTCTGCTTGAAGTGGGTGTAGCACCCCCCTGGGGCTAGTGAGCATGGCAGGTGCCTGATGAATGACAGGATTCCTGCCCTCGTGTCCTCCCTAGGCTGGCCACGGGGTCCTTGATGTCTTGGGTGTGAGCCACAGCCGAGGGCAGACAGGTGGTCTCCTGCTCTTTTCCAGTCTGGGAGTGGTGACTGCTTTCCAGGAGGGCCAAGGCAGGCAGGTGGATGCAGGGGTGCAGAGAGAATGCTGGGTGGCACTTTCGCTTTTGTTTTTGCCTTACTCTGGGTTTCCGTTGGCAGCCAGGGCTGGGCTCCACCCTGGGCACTTGTTCTGGGTGGTTCCCAGCCTCCCCGCTGCCTGGGAAGGATCTAGGGTGGGTCTAACACCTACCTTTTAAAAAGCACCCCGTTCATTCCTTCACATGCCTTTTCCACAAGTATTTACTGAGTGCCTGCTGCATGCTAGCCATTTGGAGAGGGGGGTTGAGGTGCTGAGTGAGCCTTTCCCGGGGGTTGTCAGGTTGCTTTTCATGAGACAGCATTTCACAAAGGCTGGGTGCCCCTCAGAGCCCTGGACTCAGGGCTTCGTGATGCGGGCTGAAGTCATGTATGTCTGCAATTTCTCTCTGGGTGGAATTTCCTCCTCACCCCAAACTCCAACACCATCCTACAGAGGAGGGGGCAGAGGCTCTGAAGGGTGATACAGTTCAGCTCTATTGTAGAGTGGCAGGGACATCTTAGGTTTGAAAGCTGCCCAGCTGACATGAATGCACGCTTGCTTTGAAGTTGTTTTAAAAGCACTAACATTTGTCATGGGATCCTTGAAAAGACTTGCTGGTCATCCTGTCAGAGGCCTCTTGTGCCTCCCTAGAAACAGGCCTGGGAAGTGGCCATCCGGGCCTCTCCGAAATAAGTTCAGCATCCTGCACCTTTTCCTTGCCTTGGCCCAGAGCCAGGGCCCAGGCTGTGATGGGAGCTCAAGGAGATGCCTTGGGGAGGTCCCCTTGCTGCTTCAGGGAGGACTGACGTGTTGGGGTGGGGTGAAGGGTCCAGAGCCTGCTCCTGGCCTTCGTAAATCAGTGAGGAATGTGATCCTGTACTTGGGGCGCTGACCTGAGCGTGTAGTGCAGATGGGTCATGGGATCCTCCTAAAGTGCACGTTTACAGGTCCACAGAGTCTGGTGCCAAATCATTTAGCCTTGGAGGTCACAGCCCCTGTTTATGGAGTGGCAGCTTCATGCTATCCCAGCATTCCTTGCAACACTTAGTCCATCTGTGGAAACTGAGACTCAGAGAGAGTAAGTGACCTTCCTGGAGTTTTATAGCTGCAGTTTCCTGGGTTTGGATGTCAGGCTGAGTAACTCCAGCATCCATGCTGTTGACCATTACAGATGGTTTTTTTCCTTTGTACATGAAGACAGAGGTTGGTTCCTGTTTTATTTTTCTTGTCACTGGGACACTGTGTCTGACACCCACAATTTCAAGGAGGAAAGGTTTATTTTGGCCCACAGTTTGCAGAGGCTGGTTCCTAGGCAGGGCAGCATGGGAGAGGAGAAGCAGCTCATAGTATGGTGGCCAAGAATCAGGGAGAGTCAAGGGAGAAGCCAGGAAGGGGAGCTATAACCTTTTGGGTCACACCCAGAGTGACTCTCTTCTTTGGCCAGACCCCAGCTCCTAACAGTAAGTCAGCTACAATTTCTTTATAATTCAAAGGTCCTGCTCATGATCACGTAGAGCTTTAGGTTTATATCCAGATATAAAGCGTAACATTCTGCCCCTGGGGCCCCCCAAATTCATGCTCATTTCTTTATGCAAAATACATTTAGTACATCTCTAAGAATTGCCAAAGTCCTAACAGTTTTGGCACTGCCGAAATGTCCCAATTCAGTTTCCTCTGAGACTTAAGGCAAACTCTTAGCTGTGAGCCCCTGCAAAAATCAAGAAAAGTTAAAATCTTCCGATATACAGTGGCACAGGATAAGCAAGAGATAGGAACAGAGGTGGTGGGGATAGGAACCAGTGGGGCCAAAGCTAGGCAGAAACCCAGTGGCGCAAACATGAAATCCTGTAGCTCCGTGTTCCACACTAGAAGCAAATCGAGGCAATGAGATGTGAACTCCAGAGGACGTGGTCTTGTGTTTTGGGCCACTGCTGGGGGACCCTGTCCCTGGCCAGGATGAGTTACATTTGCCCATAGGTTTGGGTGGTTGGTATTCCTTCCCCGTCCCAGTGGTCTTCCTTTTAGCCTTGGTGGGAGTTCTGTGGATTTGGGATGTTCCCCTGGGAAGAAGAGGGGAGTGGGTGGGAGCTGTTTGGGATGTGGGTGGCTCTGTGAGTGCTTCTGCTTCAGGAATAGGCTGGGACTGTCTAGGGAGTGAGACCTTTGGACCACACACTTGCAATCCTCCCATCCTCACCCTCTCGGTTAGCCAGCAAATCCAGTGAGTGGTTGAGGTGAGGTTAACAATTTAAGCAGCAGGTTGATCATGTGGCTGATTCCTACAACTTCTGGGGTGTGACTGAAACCTCAGCACCATGGGCATCCAGTGGTAATGGGGGATGTGTTGCCTTTTGTAAGTATAGGACCATGGGGAGCTGTGGCTTCACGTACAGGTGGTTATGAAAGCTCAAGTGGGGGTCCTGGTGTCTCTCTGCTTCCCTCATCTCTTCCGTGTGGGCCTATGTGGTATAAGGTGGGTGCTCACAGCTGACTGCCACGCTGAGCAGGCACTGACTGAGTTCCTTGGTGTAATCCCTAGTTCTAGCGACCTGCCTGACAGACACTCTGAGGTGTGGGGTCATACGGATGGTGGGTGGTAGAGTGGAGGTTCAGAGCTGGGTTGTTGGTTTCTCGTTGTCCTCAGGCCCCAGGTGCGCAGGGGCTGGGACTTGTTTGGTTTTGTCATCTGGACTCAGGTGCCTGACTGTAAACCAGTTACCAGGTCCAGGGGCTGCTGAGTGCTGGAGTGGGATCGGTGTGTCCTGCGGTTGCTGCATGGTCTGGGTGCAGGCAAGGCAGAGCCCCAGGGAAAGCCGGGACTGTTTCCCTGTGGGTGGAAATGGTGGCTGAGAAGAGACTGAGGGGCTCTGAGTTCTGGGCTTCAGTGGCCAGCAGGGTCGGAGGGAGAAGCTGCTCTCTGCCACCGTTCAGCTCTGTTCTGGGGTTGGGGACATGCAGGGGATGGGTCTGAGAGTTTGCACACATTGCCTAAGACCAGGATGCTGTTCTGAAGAGGCTTGGGGAGAGGGTCCCACAAGTGAGAGCCACAGGCGGGGCTCCTGGCTTTACTTCTCTTGAAGAAACCGCACTCTGGCTTATTCTGGGCCCACAGGCAGGGTAGGTGGGCATCCTGGACAAGGCGAGGGTGTCCACCTGCCTTGGGGGTGTGGTTTACAGGGCCTTAAGGATGGAGAGGCTGCCTGGAGCCAAGGTGAAGGATGATGTCCTCCTCACCACATGAACCTTTGTGTTTGACTCTGAAGCGTTTTAGAGCAAAACAGTCTCATGTCATGTGAACTCAGCCAGCCCGTGGTCTTTGGTTCTGACTGGCTCAGGGGGGTTGAGGAGTCTTTCTGCTGGGATCCTGGAGGATCCTGTGAGCCAGGAGCAGCTGTGATCATTCAGTTGGGGGTTGCTGCACCTGGAACAACGGTCACTGACCTGTCCAGGACTTGGCTTCAATGACAGGAGAAGCCAGATCCCAGCACCTTGCCAGCTCAGCAGAGTGCTGGCAGTGCTTCCACCTGAAAGTAGGAGGAAGTGGCTGGTGAGTGGCTGCTGGCCACAGACCCAGACCGTTGCTATCTTGGGGCCCCAGTCTGGAAGCTGCTGAGTAAAGGGGCTGGGCTAGGGGAAGGCTCTGGGTGGTGGGCTTGGTTAGGGCTATGGGTCCCTCTTGGTTTCCTTCTGGAGCCAGCCATGGACACGAGGAGGAGACCTGCTTAGAATGCCTTGCCCTAGGCTTGCTCAGCCCCTGTGGGCCCCTCTGCTTGGTGGTCCAGATTCTCAGAGACATGGGTCTCTAATGGTGGCTATGTCAGGGGCAGCTAGCTACAGGAAGTGCTGGGAGGAGCCTCTGCAGGGTGGGCTGCTCCAAGCTGTCTTCTTTGCCCCAAGTCTTCCTGTATTCTGTCCTCTGGCTGGACCTTTGTCTACCCCAAAGTAGCCTTTTGGAGGTGTCCAGGACGGCAGGGACTACATTTGACTTTGGGGGCCTGGACTGAAATCTCTATGTGAAGGTCTCACCTCAGAAGCCCCAGGAGGCAGATTTGTCACCCAGTGCTTCCATTTAGCTGGGTGTCAGACTGAACAGTGAAAGAACCTTGGGGAAGGACTGCAGGGTCTGTTCTGTGAGTGCACAAGGAGGGCTCAGTAGTTTACCAGCTGATGAATGCAGCACTGGAAACAGAAACCAAGATCATGAAGCTGGGTGATGTGACCCATGAAATTCCGAGAAGTCTGTCTGGGGCAGGCTCACAAGTGACTTGTGAACATCACTAAACAACTTTTGTTAAAAAGTAATGCTGTGTGCATTCAAAAATCAAATCCTATCAAGGATTCATGGTGAAAATCCAGGGTCCTTCACACAGGCCCAGTCCTCAGAGGGAACCCCACTGCCGCCTCCTCATGGACTTCCACACCTGTTCTGTGTTTGTACAAGCAGATGTGAAGGGACACACATACATTGTGACATACACAATATGTCTCTTGGACTTACTTTTTTCATGTAATAAAGCTTACAGGCGAACTGTGCCTGTACTGACTTGGAAAGCCTTACTTTCTGTTCTGTACAACCTCAGTCTTGAACAGCCTTGTCAGTCTCCTGGTCTAGGCCGGCTCCTGGGCTCCTGGTTGATCTTCTCCTCCATCTTAGCCAGCTTGGGCTGCTGTAACAAAACCCACAGACGGTGGGGCATAAACTGTGGATGTTCAGTCCTCGCAGTTCTGGAGGCTGCAATGCCAAGATCAGGGAGCTGGCAGATCTGGCTCCTGGTCAAGGTTCTTTTCCTAGTTTGCAAACGGCAGCCTCCTTGATATGTCCTTGCATGGCAAGGAGAGAGCGAGCTCTGAGCTCTTCATTTATTTATTTTTTTAAATAAAGATACCCATCCCATCACCGAGGGCTCCACCCTTGCTGTAGTCAGGGGTTACAAGGGAATAATTTAATACAGGACACATAATTCTCACTCAAAAAGTCAAATGCAGAGGAGTGTGGGAGATCTGTCCACACACTAGAGACCCAAAGAATCCAGCTGAGAGCCTCGTTCCCATGGCAATGTCCTGCACAAGTTCAACTGGAGGCCTAGAGCCCACGACAATGCCTCATCCAAGTCTGTTTCAAGAATCTGCGCTGGGAAGGCCCAAAGGTCAGTGCTGGAAGCTAGAAAGTCTGTGCCAGTGGGATGAAGAATCTGTGCCAGCAGGCAGAGGGTTCTGCACTGGAGCCAGGAAGTGATGCTCTAGGTAAGGACCAGAGCTCCCCCAGGAGAGAACCGCAGCCATCTTCAGCAACAACAAAGTCCTGAGTGCCTCCGATGTTGGGAACATCCGAGTTCATATCAGGAAGCCATCGTGATGAGCTTCTCCAGGAGAATCAGCAGCACACCATCCTCCCCTCCAGTTCTCTTATTATGCTGTTGGTATCGATCCTCAGGTGGGCCTTCCACATCCAGCACGCGCTGACTCAGTTCAGCTGGGTGTTACAAGTTGATCATTAGTTAAGCCACCACAGCCCACATGACCTCATCTAACTTGTTACTTCCCAAAGCCTCCACCTCCAAATACCAACACATTGGGAATTAGGGCTTCAGCCTTTGAGTTTAGAGGGAACACATTGAGTGCATAGCATCCTCTTGGTGGGACAGAGGGGTTCTGCAGCACGAGCCATCATCGCCTAGCTAAGGGTGGAGGGAGCGTCAGCATGTGAAGGGCCCTGTACTCCCACCTGCCCTCACCCCGTTTATGTGTCCCCCCCAGCACAGCTGCGTGTTGGGAGGAGCCAGCACCCAAGAGAGGACCAAACTCCGGCAGGTGTGGGGCTCTCCTAGTCTGTGAGATGAGGCCCCAGCGCTCAGTTGTGGGGTGATGTGGGGTTCCAGAGGAGACGAGGACTGAATTGGTAGAGGTGATTTCTAGCACATTGGATGGTCTGATTATAATTTTTTTTCTTCCTGAAGACACATTTAGAGCTGGTTGTCATCACTCATCTCAAAACTGGTCCAAGGGAGGACCAGTGTACCCCCTTCAACCAGGGAGGAGAGGTAGCAGTCCATCTCTCCCTGGCCTCCTTGGTGGAGAGCTCATGCCTGCGGGCAGCTGGGGAAGTCCGATTTCCTCAGTGCCCTGTGAGGTTTCCAGCAAAGTCCTCTCTCTTCAGTCCCATGTGCTTCTGGGAACAACCCTCTGACCCCCGCCAATCCCTGGCTTGTGTGAGCCCCACCTGAAGGAAAGAAAAGGGTATCTTCTTTTTCCTGAAATTTTTAGTCCACTGAAAAGACAATTTAACTCTCTGAAAGAAAAATTTGAAAAGCTAAACCATCCCCCCACCCCTCTTCCCATCCACATTTCCTTTTTGTGTAATTCTCTTCCCTTTTTGTTACAGAGTTGAAATTGTATTTGGTTTCTGTTTTCTGCACATAGCATGGTAGTATAAACAAATTCCATGTTTATACAGTCTTTAGAACGTTCTTGTTTTTGGGTGTGCTGGGGAGTGAGCCCGGGGCCTTACACATGTTAGGCAATCGCCGCATCCCAGCCTTTTTAATTTTATTTTCAAATAAGGTCTTGCTCAGTTGTCCAGGTTGGCCTTGAACTTAGAATAAGGGAAAGGCATCCTGCCTCAGCCTCCCAAGAAGCTAGGATTATAGGTGTGTACCATCAGACCTGGTTTTAGTGTGTGGTCTTTATTTTATATTTTTGAGGCAGGGTCTCACTATGTAGTTCAGATTGGTCTTGAACTCACTATGTAGCCTAGGCTGGCTTCCAACTCACAGCTATCCTCCTGCCTCAGCCTCCCGAGTGCAGGGATTATAGGAATACACTACCAGGCCCAGCAGTATGTGATTTTTAAAAACTAAGCAAACAAAAATCCCAAGGTTATTATCACATCTGAAAATAAAGTACAATAGAAAATGATCATTGCTAATTACTACAGAGCTATTTGATGTCTGTGCTGTGATTTACTGAACTGTGATCTTATTCTTGAATATTTAGGTTATTTCCAGGTGCCTTGCTGCAGTAGGTAAAATCGCATTGGACACCTTTGTGAATATAAATGAGTTCCTTTCTTTTCTGATTCCAGAATGTGAAGTAAGGGTTGGCATAGTTTGTTGTTGCATAACCTGGGGATCTTAAGCAGGAACTGTTGAGCTCACCGTGCGGGAGCTGGGCTCAGCTGTCCCTCCCCAGCCTACAGGCAGCCTCTGGTCAGTCAGGGGGCTTTGCTGCTGGGGCTTGGCCTTTGGTTAACCCTGGAGATGGTTATGGCCTGGTCATGTGCCTTGGCCTCTAGCAGGTTTTGTCCCTGTCCAGGAGGTAGTGATCTAAGAGCCAGCGGGTATTTTCAAGGTCTCTGGAGGCCAAATCTCTCCTCCACAGTCTGTCAGCCACAACAAGACCCGGAGGCAGCTCAGACTCAAGGGCTGAGAAAATAAGCCTGGCTCCTTGGTGGAAGAAGCAAAGCCATTGCGGCGGGCATGGATACGGGGAGGGGCCAAGCATGGGGCACATTTCTGCACATGAGAGAGTGTCTGTGTGATCTGGGCCTGTGCACCAGGCAGGCTACTGATTCAGTACATGGCAGGTGTCCAGCTGGTGCTGTGCTGGAAAAGTCAGGTCCTTGCTTTGGGGCCTCTGGGTGCTCATTGTCAAGCAGGCTGTGTAAGGAATGAGCGCTGATCCATCATTCAGAAAGTGTTTCATAACCTACCCAGGTCCTACAGGCCTCACGCTCCCATTCTGGTCCTCTGGGAACTCGGCATCTGTTGAAGGAGAGGGGGTTCGTGCGGGTAACTGACCAGGGGAGCGTAGTGCGTGTCAGCCCTGTGTGGTGGTGAGCAGTTTTGTTTCTGGTTTGGGGCCTGGGTTTCCTGGCTGGCAGCCTCCTGTTACCCCTGAGTGCTAAGTTACATTTTCTTCAGCTGAAAGAGGAGACGGTTGGAAGCTAGTAGCCCCACATCCTACTGGGGCGTCCTCGGGATGCTCACTGGGAACGAGGGTGAATGCCCCGCTAGGACACACTCCTCCCTGTATCTGTGCCTGATTGCTTCCAGGCTCTGGGCTTCCCAGCCTTGGTCCACCTGTTTCTTTGCTGGACAACTTTGTTTCCCCTAGTCCGTTTGTTTACAGACATCTGTTGGCATTTCTCCATGCCAGACTATGTGGTGAGTGTGGCCAAGTGGTGACCAAGATGGACACGGTCCTGTCCTTTGGAGCTTTAGTCTATGGGGGCAGGGCAGGCTGGGGGAACAGATGTGTCACCAAGTTAAAGAGGATGATTTTAGTCAAGACCAGGAAATGAAGTGACAGCAGTGATGTGAAGGGTCAGGGAAGGCCATTCCAAAGGAGATTGGCTGCTACCTGACAGGTCAGAAAGGCATTAGCTACGGAAAGGCTGGGGGGTGAGGTGGGGGAGCATCTCAGGTAAGTGCTTTGCAGCAAGTGCAGAGGTCCTGTGGTACATAGTGGAGGGGAGCTGGGAGGTTGTGCTTGTGGATCCGGGGTGTGGCTGTTGGGAAGGTGTGGCTCCAGCAAGGCCAGTGTGAGAAAGGGCAATGGAAAGGCAGATGAGGGCTATTACTTCAGGGCTTTCCAGGCCAGGTTGTACCCTTTGAGTCCTGTTGCATGGCTCCCTTTGAATTAGCCTACAAAGTAGTTTCGAAACTTCAGGATCCTTTTGCAGCTTTGGCGATGCAGAGAAGGTGCCCAGGCCCTCCGTGTGTGTGTGATCCTCTGAGGACGTTAAAGGGAAGTGCAAAGTTTGCTCCAAGTGTGCCAGGGCCTGCGCAGCCTTCAGTTGGGTGACTGCCCTGGGGCCAGCATTTCTTCCTGCTTGGGGGGCCACACCCTCTGGGCACAGGACTGCTTCTGTCCTCACTGGTTTCATTTGCTTCTCTTTTTTCAACTGCCTGCAAAGAGCTTATGGGCTGGTTTGATATAGGACATTGATGGCGAACCTTTTAGAGCTTTCCATGGTACCAACAGCCAGCTGCAGCATGGGTGCCATAGGTTTGCCACCACTGATGCAGGAGAGCCTGGCTTGAAACTGCTGCTCTACTGCTTTGGGCAAGTTGTTGAGCTACCCTGAGTCTCATCTGTGGGATGAACCAAGCGCTTCTGAACTTCTCGCTGTTGGTATCAGTGGAAATAGTAAGTAGAAGGCTCACGTCCTGCTATGTTGATTTACAATATTACTAATCTGCTGTCCTTGGCGCTTAATCAGTGGTGGTATTGTGAGGGCGATGGCCTTCGGGCAGTGCTGGGTCCTGGGTTAGTCCCTGTGTTGAGTGTGGGGGACACAGCTGCTCCTGTACTCCAGGAGCTCAGGCGGTGGGTGAGACAGGAGTGTTGAAGAGTTAGGCGAGTTATACCCTGTCAGTTTCTCTGCGGGGGAAGCTCACGCGGGCCATGCATGGTCCCGTTGAGGGCCGAGGGAGTTCACTGGGCAGGAAGTGTGGGTTCAGGTAGCCCGCGTAGCGAGCAGCGAGCCCGGAAAGGAGCTGGGATGCTGAGGTCAGGGCTCCTCCACACCTCCTCTGGCATGTGGGCCAGGGTAGGGGTGGCTGCAGGAGCCATGCAGGCCTGCATGAAGAGCATCAAAGGTTCCATGGACCCCAGGACCAGGCAGGTGTTGTCCCCACCCGCAGTGGCAGGTGTGGACTAGGGGAGGCTTCCCTGGCTGCCCAATTGCCTCCAGCCTTGCTGAGCTGGCTAGGACACAGGTGAGCTTCCAGAGCAAGTGACGGGGATGAAGTTCTGCCACTTGGTTTCCTTTCCTTCTTCCAAAGGTGCCCCAAGAGCAGCTCTGTGCCAGCACCTGTCCTCTGTCCCCTCCCTGGCATCTTCTTCTTTTGCATGGGACTGTCCTCAGGTGGGGTCATCCCTGTACTGTGCACAGATAGGACATGGTGGCTCCTTGCAGAGGTTTGAGTGTCCTCTGCTGGGCCACACAAGTGTAAGAGCTGAGAGAACCTCAGTCTGTCTGGAGCTTGGCATTGGGCAAGGTGAGTTGATGGAGCTGATGGCACAGGGTCCGTCCACCCTCACTGTGGGAGTTGGGGCTTTGTCCTGAAGGCTGGGAAGCCGTCTCGGGCCTGTGAGTTTGGTTGTGACTTGATGCAGCAAGGCTGGTGGGGGTTGGGGGAAGTGGCCTGTGATTGTCCAGGCACTGGTGGTCTGGAAGGTATGGTGGCCGCACAGCTGGACTGATGGCCAGATCTGATGATGTATAAGGTATGGTCCAGGGCAGGCAGTCTCAACACCCCAGGAATTCGTGACAACTGCAGAATCACCAGGCACCCAGATCCACAGACCGGAATCTGCATTTTAACAGGTCCTGCAGGAGGTGCTCCGATGCACTGCCCGACGAAGAGTGAAAAGCAGGTGGAAAGCTGCTGCCTCTGAGCCTGGGCCCAGAGTGGGAGGAGGCTTGGGTGCAAGGCTGGCACATGCAGGTGATGGGCACAGGAGAGAAGAGGGCCTTGGAGCTCTGCACACAGTGGTCAATGCTATGGGCTGGAAACAGCCTCACTTATTGGGCTGAGCGCTGCCCTCGGTTCTGCAGGGCAACCTTGCACCCCAGCTCTGCCCTGGTGACACAGACCTTGTCCTCTGGTATGTGACTTTCAGGGCGTGGGTTGTGTCTTCCTGCATGGTATTGTTGGGAATTGGGTATTGTTGGGGAAAGGGTATTGAGCCTGCTAGTGTCTGGCCGTGAGTTGAGGCAATGATAGAGTCCTTCTTAAGGAGCTGCCTTTTGGACATGGGGACGAATGGTGATGAGTGTGCAGAGGCTGTGGGGTTTTGATGTGAGGACCTGGCAACAGTCAGAAAGGCAGTGGTGCCAGCAGGCTGGGTGAGGTGCTCTGCAGGAGTTTGGGAATCAGTGCCCCAGCGGGAGGGGTGGCTGACTTGTGTCTGGTGGGCAGCTTGCCCGGGACCTGGGGAGTGTGGTAGAGGCAGGGGTACTTGCTCTTCCAGCCTTGCCTCTCTGGAGGGTCCTGACTCTCCGAAGGCCAGTCAGGCCCAGTGCGGGGAACCTGGGGAACAGAGGCCCTGGGCATCATGGGGAAGAGGACTCTGGCTGGCCTGGTTGACTTCAGCCAATTCCACATGCCCAGCTTTGGTGGCTCTGCCCACCACCTGTAGCCAGCAGCATCTCTAGCTTCTGCCCACTGGATACCAGGACCCAGGTATCTTTGGTCCCAGGTGAGGGACCAAAGATACCTCAAAAACTTTCCAGATATCCTCCGGAAAGGTCAGAGTCACTTAGTTGAGAATCACTGGCTGGAGGTTCTACACAGTTTACTCCTGGTTCCAACTTGCCTTTGTTGCACCCATCCTTCATGGTTTCCAGGTGGCTGGTCTGGCCAGCTCAGTGGCTGACCCCCACCCCTGCTCGAACATGCCAGGCTCTGGTGGACTGTGCTTATGGGTGCTTGATGCAGCAACCTGTGTTTCTGCCCTGTCTTACTTTCTCATTGTTGGGACAATGAGATACCCAGAAATTAAGGGAGCAAAGGTTTATCTTAGCTCACAGTTTGTGGAGATTTCAGTCCATAGTCACCTAGCTCCCAGGCTGGGTGGAAGGGTGTGGCGGAGGAGAAAAAATTCAGGGCATGACAGGAAGCAGAACCCATCTAGGGAGAAGAAGGAATGTATGTATACACCCTCCCGGGCCACACCCACACTGACCCACCTCTTCCCACCTGGCTATAAACCCTTCGTGGACTAATGCAGCATCATACAGCCATGATTCAGTCACCTCCCAAAAATCCTACCTGTGGACACATGAGTCTTTGTGGGGGACATCTCGATATAAACTATAATATGCCTTTAGCCTCAATGGTACTAAGTAAGGACTTCGTGTCTTGGGCCTGGGAAGCCTGACTGGAAAAATCAGGACGATCTTTGTCTCTTGCTGGGGACTGTTAACCTGGCCCTTCACCTCTCTGAACGGTGCCTTTCCCAAGTTACAGAAGGGGCTGCTGGGATGGCCCTTCCATGATGCAGGTGAGGACTGGGGATGGTGGTGTGTGGCTCCACACATCCTGGCGGATGACCATCTTTCTCTGAGTTTCTTATAACCTCAGACAAACCCCTCACAGTTTAGTCCTTTGGTTCTTCTGTGTGTAGGGCAGCCCAGTGAGGCAGAGGGCCCAGAGCCCTGTCTTCCGCGTGGAGCGTGGAGTGATGGAGGCCGGCCCCGCAGCCAGAGCCTGAGGGTCCTGAAGGGGGCGGAGTGCACACAGCTCCTCCCAGGAGGGGTGGACTAAGTGGTGCAGAGAGTCACTGCGTCCACTGTCCCCTGATCCTAGTGAGGACCCAGTGTGATGAGAGTTTGGACTCGGGCAGAGCCAGCATTGCATCCTTCATCATTAGATTCCTGATGGAAGAGGCCACTGCTGTGGTGGGGACTAAATGAGGAGTGGTGGCAATGGACTGGATGCTCACTGTGGGGCAGCCGCTGTCCAGCCCTCCCTCGGTGCCATGAGTCACGCACAGTTGTCACTGATGGGTGGGAAGACTGAAGTGTAGAGGCAGCACCTGGCCTTCTAGGAGGTGAAGCTGTCCTCATTAACTGGTTGCTCTTGGCATTTCCGAGTGTGTGGAGGAAGGAAGATGTGCCTGGTGCCCCTGGGCCAGCTCCACAGGGAGAAGGTGGGGTCTGCCTTGGGTATCCCGCAGCTGGAGGCCCTTTGGTGCTGGAGCTGTCTGGGCTTGGTGCCTCTGCTGGCTTTGTTATTTTTTTTGCCTGCAGGGTCCTGAACTATCTGTGCTGATGATAAAACATTTGTTGGGCTGGCGCTGTAATCACTGCAAGGGACACTTAAAATTATATCTGCATTTGTGAAGCTAATTTTAAAGAACATTTTCCTTTCATAATTACATGCAGTCAGCCAGCCAGTATCAGTGGAGATTCTCTTTTTCTCTACAATTGAGAGAGAGGCTGCTTTCCCCTTCCCCACCTTTCCTTCCAGCCTGTGGTAGCCATGTCACTGGACAATGGGTCACCAACCCTGGGCTGTGTCTCCTCCAGACTTTCCTGTGATCTCAAACACAGGGGATCCCCATGTGTGAAATCTGACTGTGGTGACTGTCAGGGTCGGGGATGAGTGAGACTCTGGCCTGGGCTGCAGGCTGGGTGCTGATGTCTATTTTCAAGACAGGAGGTACGGGTTGGTGGCTGTGATGGAATGTGACAGTTCAAGGTGGACGATGGAATGGACTCTTGGGAATGCAAGTGACTGATGAGCTTAACTAAAAGGGGGAAGTTTTGGGCTCAGGTGATCTAACCGTAGAAGAACTGCCTCTTACTCTCTAATTGTCCTTCCTGTCCTTTCCCCCTGTGGCTCAGCCATCAAAATTTACCCAGTTCCAAACTGTGCTGCCCTAAGCCCTCTCCCCTTTTAGACTGCCTTAATTACTCTTCTCATCTCTGAGACACAGTACCTGACTGACACCCATTCCAGGAGGAGACATTTATTCTGGCTCAAGTTTCAGTCCATGGTTGGCCGGCTCCAAAGAAGAGACAGCATGGCAGAGGGGCCTGGCTCACTTCAAAGCATCCTGGAAGCAGAGAGAGAAGGGAGGAGCCAGGGAGGGAGACAGACCCTTCTGGGCCACACTCCCAGTGATCCTCTGCATCCTGACCGCTGTAAGTCAGCTGTAAGCCAGTGCAATCCAGTCACTTTGCACACACAGGAGGTTTGGGGGGCATTTTAGACCTAAACCATAACACAGACCTTGGCATATGTCAGTCCCACTGCAGGCCCCGCCTCTCCTGCTTTCCTGCAGAGCATGACACAAGTCACTGTACTTCTTTCAGTTGTTTGCCTCCATGCTGTGGGCTCCCTGAGAGCAGCTGGAAGTGTCCCCACTGTTGTGTCCCCACTGGGAAAACTGCCCGTCTCATTGTAGGTGCTTGGTCAGAGTGCGTGAAGTGAGGGGGTGAGTGATGAAAGCTGTGGTTGCTGAGAAAGCCCTCTCTGGACAGGAATTTCATCTGAGAGAACCCTGATTGCACTCCCTGCCCACTGGGACCCTTCCTTTCTCTCTTGGGTTCTTCTCCTGAGGGTTGGGGATATTAGATAGCTACAGCATCCTGCATCCAGCAGTGAGTTGAGGGTTGGAACACACCACACTCTGCCCCGCCCCTGTTAGGGAGATGTTCAGGTTGGGAGGAGGCAGGTGTGGCTGGGCTTGTGGGCCTCTGCCGACTGCCTGGCCAGACCCCGGGGCTCTGCAGTGGCCTTCCTTGTGTGCTGCCTTCCCAGAGGGCCATTCCTGGGAGAGGCCTTGTTGTTGTGGGTGGTAGGCAAGGGGGGTGCTGCAGCAGCGGGCCAGGAGGTTGGAGTGTGAAGGAACCAGCCTGGGTGGGGCATGGAGCCAGGGTGGGAGGAACAGACAGGGCATGGGGAAGTGGGCACCTGTCACAGGGGTCCCCGTGTGGGTGGTGCAGGGGCAGCAGAGAGATCCTCCTGGACAGATATCTGGACCTTTTGCAAAAACAGGTGCTTGTCCCTTCTGGTTGGAATTAGATATTCCTTTTTGGCATTTCCTACTTCTCTCTAGGGCCCTGGCTCTTGGTATTTCTTTGTTGTAGGGTTCTGAGGGATTAGTCTGGCTCTTTGGGACCTGTTTCCATGACTCCCAGCAGCAGAGCCAGTCCCCTCTTCCTTCTTGCCCACTCTTTGGACCCAGGAAAGAGAAGCCTGTAAATGGGGAGCTTGACAGGCCCATTTGGGCCTCTGTGTACCTGGTACTGGGCCCAGAGCACTTGGCAGGCTCATGGGAGGTGAAGTTCAGGGAGCAGATGGCCTTGAGTTTGGCTGGCCTGGGCATTTGTGTGGGACCTCAAAATGAACTCAAGGACCCTTTACCTACTTTGTAGCTCCTAGGCCTGGGG
>PVJX010016321.1:0-40574 GCA_004027295.1 Dolichotis patagonum | reverse complement strand
GCAGGCACTTACACCACTGAGCTAAACCCCCGGCATATATTTAATTTTAAAGAGAATAAAACAAAACAACAAAACAGAGCAGAACAAAATAATGCACTCAACACAGGATTTCAAAACAAGCTAACAGGAAATCAACAGTGGTTATCATAATGGCTCTTGTTTTCTTCAAAATAGTTGTCCATATCTTCACACACAATGAATTCAAACAAAACAAAAATAGTATAAAACCATTCAAAACAAAAGAATGAAAGCATTACAGGCCTTCAAAACCAGACAGTGGGAAAATCAACAATGGCTACCATAATGTCTCTTGTTCTCTTCAAAATAGCTGTCCATGCCTTAACATATATTGAAATTAAATAATGCAACAGACTAAAACCAATCAAAACAAGGCATGAAAGCATTACTGGACCTCACAACAAGATGATAGGAAATCAGCAATGGCTACCATAATGTCTCATTTTCTTCAAAGTAGCTGTGTTTTTTGTTGTTGTTTTGTTTTTTTGAGACAGGGTCTCGATAAGTGGAGAAGTTGCTCCTACTAGGTTTGAATTAGTGATTATCCTGCTTTAGCTTCCCAGCGTGCTGGAATTACGGGCATGTACCATCAAACTTGGCTGAGATCTCTTCTCATTACTATTCTCAATTTCTCAATTTGAAATCTCTGAGTTGCCTTTGACTCTTTTTTCTCAGTTCTCTTATCTATCATTCAGTTGCTAAATGCTTCTGCCTCTGCATTTTCTGATTCTCTTTCATGCACATAACATCGCTCTAACTTACATCTCATCTGGCTGTTTCAGTACCCTTCCAACCTGCCTCTAATTCCTCCTCTATCCTGCTACCAGATGATCTTTCAAAAATGCAGCCTGGGTCATGTAATTAGTTTACTGGAGCGTCTGTGTCAAAACATTTCAATGTGGGTGACTTACAGAAGCCTGTATGGTGACACAGACCTGTCATCTGGCTACTCAGAAGGCTGAAACCAAAGGATCACTTGAACCCAAGAATTTGAGGCCAGCCTGGGTGAAGTAGTGAGACCTCATCTCAAAAGAAAGGAAGGGAGAGGGTGGCAAGAAGTTAGTATAGGAGAGAGAGGGAAGAAGGGAGTAGGGTAGTGGAATGAGAGAAACGATGGAGAGGTAGAATAAGGAAGGAAAGAGGGGGAAAGGAGTCACTTGTGACATTGTTCTGAAGGCTCCAAGCTCAAAATCTAAGCTTCAGCAGGGCCATATTTTCTCTGAAGACTTTCAGGGAAGACACTTCATCACCTCTTCCAAGCTTCTGGTGGTTGTTGACAGTTCTTGGTGTTTTGTGATCAAAGACATGTCACAGCAGTTTCTGCTTCCATTACCACGTTTTCACATCATAGACATTTTCCTGTGTGTCTCTCCTTCCTTTTTTTTTTTTTTTTAATAAGGATACGAGTCATATTGGATTAAAGCCCCTGCCCCTCTGTGTTATGGTTTGGATTGAGAATGTCCTCCCAGGTCACATGTGCTGGGGCCAGGCTTTTGGGAGGCACTGTATGCCGTGGATTCACCCTGGGGGGGTTCAGCGACTGAGTGCTGTTGGGGGGGGCACTCTGGTGGGAAGAGGTGGGCACTGGGGAGCGACCTGGAAAGGTTCAGCTTCCTCCTGGCTCCTCCTTTCTCTCTGCTTCCTGGCTGCCAGAAGGTGAGCAGCTCTTCTCTACCTTGTCCCGTGCATGCCCTTTCTGCTTTGGAGGCAGCTGACCAGGGACTGCAAACATGAGCCAAAGTGAACCCACTGCTTTAAGTCATAGGTGTCGGCCATCATGTCCCAGTGGGAAGAAAAGTGACTGTAACATCCCATTTTATCTTGATTACATATGCAAAGACCCTCTTTCCAAATAAGCTTACATATTTATAGGTACCAAGGGTTAGGACCTAAACATGTCTTTTTAGAGGACATAATTCAGCCTTCATCAGATCATATTGTATCTTTACCTATAGACTTTCATTAGCCCTTAAAGTCTACCAAATCAACTATACATGCTCCATCTTGGTATTCCAAACTTCTGCACTAATAATAAATATATGAACAACAGCCCTGAGAGTGTGACTCAGTGGTAGAGCACTTGCCTAGCACATGCAAAGCCCTGGGTTGGATCCTCAGCACCAGAAAAAAGAAAAAACTGACGTATTGAGAACTTTCTTTGACTTTGTTCTTCATTTTACACACATTAGCTCAGCTCCTTGAATCTTCCTAACAATTCTATAGGTTAGGTACTGTCATTATTCCATTTTTACATGTGTACTAAAGGGGTTGTATAAGCTGGGCATGATGGCACATGCCCATAATCTCTTAACTCTGGGAGGCAATTTAGTGAGTGAGTGAACCTTGTCTCAAAACTAAAAAGGGTTGGGGTAGCTTTGTGAAGGGCATGGGTTCAATCCCCAGTATAGAAAAGAAGAGAAAGAAAGAAAGAAAGAAAGAAAGAAAGAAAGAAAGAAAGAGAAGAAAGAAAAAAAAAAGAAAGAAAGAAAAGAGAGGGGGGAAGAAATTGGATAAACCACCTGGAGTTATACAATTCTTAGTTGTCAGAAACAAGATTCGGTCGTAGGCATCTAACTTTGTAGTCTGGCTCCTGCATGATACGAAGCTGCCTATCTTCATTGTTGCACTTCACTCTTCTCCCTTACTTACCCAGGAAGAAAAGTAAGAAAGAATAACTCCTAATCTCTTCCTTATCTTTGTGTTTCTTTTGCATGCACTGTCTTTCTTACTCCCAGACATGCCTTTGGGTTGCCATGAAATGGTACCAGATCCTCAAAAGTGAGTACCTGAAAGCCTTCCTCCCCCTAGACCTGGCTAGGTACTTCACTACGTTTGGTCCATAGTGTGACTCCTAACAATCCTAGGCCTGGCCAGGTCTAGGGGGAGGAAGGGTTGGAGGTAAAGGGACCACCAATGTGAATCACTTATGTGCAGCTGAGTTGGGCTCAGATATTTATAAGCAGGAGTGAGAGGCTTTGAATGCTATGCTCAGGACTCTAGGTTTTATTCTAATAACATAATAATAGTGCCGGCTGTGGTAGCATGGGAGGCTGAGGCGGGAGGATCACTGTGACTTCAAGGAGGCCAGCCAGGGCTACATAAGCGAGTTCAAAGGTAACCTGCACTGCATAGAGAGACCCTGTCTCAAAAAACCCGAAACCAAACAAAAGAACCAATAACAATAATAGAGCATCATTGAATAGTTTGAACACAAGTGACTTCCTATTGGGCTTTCAAAAAGACCATCGTGGTTCTGTTGTGGAAAATAAATTGGAGTAAGAGCTGAATCTTTTCAAGATGCAATGGGTGCAAGAAGACTAGAATGCTAGGGGGAGGGTTAATGGTGTGTGACACTGAAATGAGAAGACTGAGAGGTGTACTGGGGGCTAGGCACTGCTGGACTCTGCGTAGCTTCTCTCTTCTAATTACTCTACTTTTGGTCTAATAGCATATTCTGTTAATTCGACCTCTGAGATGCCTCTCAGACACTAACCTCCTTTCCATTCCTGCTGCCTTTGTTAACTCCCACTCGGACGATTCTTTCCAGCCTTTCCATGCAGTTCTTATACCACCATTAGCACACTTTTGCTATATGATCTATATATAATCATGTTGTTGTCATGTGTGGGAAAGTTGTTAGTTGACGATATGTCAGCTCTATAGATGTGAGCTGGACTGTAAACGAAGGGCAGAGACTGTCCCCACTCACCTTTGTGTTTTTACCTAGCAGATTGTCAGTGTTTGTATACATAGATAGAAAAAGGGATGGACAGATGTTCTCAGTACAACCCTCCCCTTTGCTTCATATGTAAAATACATATAAAATTTACCATCTTAACTGTTCTATATATACAGTTTAGTGACATTAAATACATTCATAGTGTTGTGCAACAATTACCACCATCCACCTTTGTAACTTTTTGTCTTATGAAAGTGAAACACTGTCCATTAAACAACTCCCCATTGCTTCTTTCTGCCACCTCCTAGTATCTATCATTTTGCTTTTTCCTTCTGTTTATAAGTACATCACATAAGAGGAATCGTACAATATTTGATTTTTTTTTTTTTTGAGACAGGGTCTCGCTATGTAGTTCGGGCTGGCCCTGAGCTCACTGCATAGCCCACGTTGGCCCCCGAACTCGCAGTGCTCCTCCTGCCTCAGACTCCTGAGTGCTGGGATTATAGGCATGCACCAGCACGTCCTACAATATTTGACTTTTCACTCCACTCCTATTCCCTCTAATATTTGACTTTTTGTGATTGACTCATTTCATTTAACGTATTGTCCTCAAGGTTCATCTGTATTGTAGGATATTTCAGGATTTCCTTTCTTTTTTTTTTTTTTTGGTACCGGGCATCAAACTCACGGCCTTGCACTTGCCAGGCAGGTGCTTAAGCCACTGAGCGAAATCCCCGCCCGATTTCCTTTCTTTTTAAAGTCAAATAATATTGTGTTGGGAGATTTATCACATTTAGTTTATCCATTTCTTCTTTGGTTTTGTATTATTAGTCACTTTATAGTTGCTGGGAAATACCCAGTTCCTGTAATTTAAAAGAGAGGTTTATTTTGGCTCACAGTTTCAGTCAGGGACAGTTGGCTGGCTCCAAGGAGAAGCAGCAGGGTGGAAGGCATGGTGGAGGACGATGCTCATTGCATAGCAGCCAGGAAGCTGAGAGTGAAGGGAGGAGCCAGGGAGGGAGCTGCACCCTTCCAGCTGAGCCCTGCAGCCTCCAGCCAGGTCCCACCTCCTGATTGTGCCTCGGGCCGGAGCGCTTGCAAGGCAGGCACTTATGCGGCTGAGCTAAATCCCCAGCCCCCGCCCCCCCCAACCGTTGACCTCTTAAAAGCTCCATGAGACTTTGGGGACATTTTAGATCTGGACCGTAGCAGATGGACATGAGTTTTTCTCATATTTTAGTATTGTGAGTAATGCTGCTATGAATGTGGTGTACAAATATCTCTGAGACCTTGTCTTCAATTCTTTGGGATGTATACCCAGAAGTGAAATTGCTAGAGTATATGGTAATTCTATTTTTAATTGTTTTTGAGGAAGTGTTACACTCTTTTCCACAGAAGCTGTGTAGGCTGTCTTTATAAACACTAATTAATCCCATTTGTGAAGGTTCCACTCTTATGACCAAAGCACCTCTTAGGGCTCACCTCCTCTAACTGTCACCACGGACATTATATCTCAAAGTGTGAATCTGAGATACAAACATTTTGTCCGTAGTGTGACTCCTAACAATCCTTAAGGGTCCAATGAAAGTTGTTATTTCCTCTTTGTAATCTTTCAAAGGCCCAAGCAAAGTTAGGCTATACTTTCATACCCTCAGTAATTACCTCTAATATAGGGTTATTGGTATTATTTGCTTAGTAGTTTGTTTTTCACTAAACTTTTTCTTCTTCTTCTTTTTGTCTTTTTGCTATGTGGTTTAGGCTGGTCTTGGGCTCACTTTGTAGCCCAGGCTGGTCTTGAACTCATTTGCAACAATCCTCCTGCCTCAGCCTCTCGAGTGCTGGGATTACCACCATGCCCAGCTTCACTAAACTTCTTGGCTTTTTTTTTTGTACTAGGGATCGAATTCAGGACCTTGTGCTTGCCAGTCAGGCACTTACGCTGCTGAGCTAAACCCCTGGTCCTTCACTAAACTTCTTTAAAGTAGTATAAAGCAGGAGTTACTCATCTGTGTGTGTGTGTGTGTGTGTGTGTGCGCGTGCGCGCGCGCGTGTGCTCATGTGCTCGTGTACATGCACTTATGTGTAGGCACACATCACTGGTGGCAAAGCTAGAGCCTTCACCCTGAGCTACATCTCCAACTCTTTCTAAATTTTATTCTAAGGCAGAGTCCTAAGTCACTTAGTTGCCTAAACTAGCTTTGAACTTGTGATCCTCCTGCCTCAGCCTTCCAGGGTGCTAGGATTACAGGCATGTACCACCACACCTGGAGCGGAGAGGTTCTTATCCTCATATGGAGGTGGTGGTAATGAAAAGAGTTCTCAATTTTGCTTGAAATTGTAGAAATAAGCCAGATGTGCTGGGAATGGTGACATTCAGCACTCAGGAAGGTGAGGCAGGAGAATGGCTGCAAGTTCAAGGCCAGCCTGGGCTACATAGTGAGTTCAAGGCCAATCTAAGTTACATACTGAGACCATGCCTCAAAAAAATAAATTTAAAAAACTCATCTGAGCAACCATTTCAAAGACAGCAATATGCAATACAATAACCATTAATTTCCTATCATCTTGTTTTGAAATTCTGTATCATTTTTTATTTTATTTTTTTCTCTTTAAAATTAAAAAAAAGTCTCAAAAAAAAGTCAAATGTGATGATGTATGTTTACAATCCAGATGCTCAGGAAGTTAAGGAAGGAGGATTGTTTGAGGTCTCAAACAAAACAGAATGTTTCTAGAAATAACCCAAATTTATATTCATAAGTGGATAACTAAATATTCACTTATATATCCCCTTTGTGATTTTGTTAAAACTTTTCTGATTTATTGAAACGTATTACCAGTGCCTTAGATTGTTTGATAGGGCTGCCCTGGGGAGTACTCTGGAATAGAAAGTGAAGCATCTGGTGTCCCTGGTCCAAGAAAACTGAATGTGCTGGGACAATTGCTCTGGCCTCTGCTTCCTGCTGAGCGGTTTGTGCAGAGGCCACACAGCTGAGTCTGCACGGAGAGCTGGTTATGGGGAAGTGACTGTTCTAACGAATGGGCACATAGCGTGTAGCAACCTAGAAATCTTCCTTGTTGGCAGATTTCAAACTTCCTTTCTTCAGACATGCAGAGGTCTGAGGACATTGAGAAGTTGTGGTTTCTGAGGGTCCAGAGGCTTATTGGTGTGCCAGTAGCATTCAACAAAAGCAATAAGAAAAATGGGTTTGTAAAAAATAGGCAGAAGGATTGTTGCAAGTTCAAGACCAGTCTGGGCGACAAAGTGAGCTCAAGGACAGCCTGAACTGAATAGTGAGGCCTTGTCTTAAAAAAAAAAAAAAGGTTGTAAAAAGAAGGTTGTAAATTTAACTTCTCTCTCTCTGGTACCAGTTTGTGCTTTCTGTATCTTATCTAGCCTGCAAAAGTCAGAGTCTGTTAGTCAGCATGATTCCTCATCTTATCTCACCTTTTTTTACACTTCCTACTTTCTGGCCTGGCCTATAGATTTCTTAGACCTTCAAAGATATTGCTGAACAGTGTGTGTGTACAGGCTCTCTTATGTAGTGCAGGTTGGCCTTGAACTTGCTGTGATATTGCTGCCTTGGCCTCCTGAATGCTGAGATTACAGGTGTGTGCCACCGTGCCTTGCTTACATGTGTGTTTTTCTGAATCTGAATCAGAATCAAAAGCCTTAGCTTTATCAGATGTGTTAGTCAGCCTTGGATTGATGTGACAGAATACCTGAAAGGAACAACTGATTTTTATATGTTCTTGATTCAGCTTTGGTAATTCATATGTATCTAGGAGTCTGTCCATTTCTTTCTGTATTTTTCATCTTAGTGGAATACAAGTTTTCAAAGTAGATACAGATGATCTTCTGGATTTCTTCAGGGTATGTTGTAATTTTACCCTTTTCATTTCTAATTGTGTAGATTGGAGTCTTTTCTTTCCTTTTTTTGATAAAGTTGACCAAGGATTTGTCAGTTTTATTTAATCTTTCAAAGAACCAACTGTTTGAGTCATTGATTCTGATGTCATGAGGTGAAACACTATAGACATCTATTAAGTCCATTTGTTCAAAAGTTTGACTTAGTTCTAATATTTCATTATTGATTTTTTTTGCCTAGTTGAGCTTTCTTTTTGTGACAGTGAAGTATTGAGGTCTCTCAGTACAGTGGTATCAGGGCTTATCTGAATTTTCATGTCCGTTGGTACTCGTTTTATATAGTTGGGTGCACAGGTGTTTGTTGCTCATATATTTATGATTGTTATGTCTTCCTCTTGGGTTGTCTCGTTTGCAAGAATTTGGTGACCTTCTTTATCTCTTTTAGTCAGTCTTGGCTTGAAATTTACTTTGTCTGCGAATAGAATAGCTATCCCTGCTATTTTCCGGGTTCCCATCACATGAAGTATTGTTCTCCATCCTTTGACTTTCAGCCTATGAATTTCTTTTTTAATTAAATGTGAGGAAACAATTGAGAAGATTTTATCTGGCTTAGGGTTTCAGAGGTTTCAGTCTCTGGTCAGATGGTTCCTTTGCCTCTAGGTGCACACCGAGGCAGAAATACTGTGACAGAAGGGCATCACGGAGGAAAGCTGCTTATTTCATGGCAGCGAGGAAGCAGACAGAACTAGGAAAGGGCCAGGGATGGAATGTACCCTTCAAAGCCACTCTCCATAGGGACCCACCTCGTCCAATTCGGGTCCACCTCTCAGTAAGCCCACTGAGCTCCCAGGAAGTCAACAGTTCCGTGGGTGAGTGGTCCATGAGGTCGGAGCCTTCACAGTCTATAGTCACTTTCCAAAGCCCCATCTCTGAGCACATGAGCCTTTCTGGGGACATTTTAGTTCCAAATCACAACACAAGGCCTTCAGAGAGCGCTCTTACCCATGTTGCTTCCACTTGGCATTCAGCTGGGGAAGACCAGCCTTCCAGGTCACACAGTCACCATGTCAAAGGTAGGACCTGCTGCCTCTTCAGATGTTTTAAATCTGAAAGCCAAACTAAATTTGCCTGCCTGGTAGAGGTCAGCTTTGGTGCCCCATGTAGCTTGAAGTTTGCAAGTTCAGTTTCTTCTCAGCAAGTCAACCCCTCAAATGTGAATTTTTGGGCAGATTCAAATAGAATAAAAAGAAGGCATTATGCTCTGCCTTCATTATGGACTATTTTGAGACTTCCAAAGATGGTTGATCGAGCAGAATAAAATAAATCAACAAGTTTCCTTTTTAGAAGTTAGAAGGTGTATTTTTAGCCATTCTCTCTGCTTCCCCTCTGATCTGCCTTATAAAGGGATCTGTTGTGCTGCATAGTGCTGCCCCCAACTGGTTCCTTTCAGTGCTTACATTGCCAAGTCAGAAAATCTCTGTTCACACATTTTTGTTCTGAGTACTTTCATATATTTTGTTAGATTCTTATAATAAGACTGAAAGACTGAAGGATATATAGCATTTTTAGTTGATTTGTCCATAGTTAAATGACTATGAGGAGGCAGAATTGGACTATAATTCAAATTCTTACCTCTTACTCTATTAGGTGTCCCAGTCCTTTGTAAACTCAACATCTTTTCCTAAAATGTATTGAGATTAATTTTATACTTTGAGAAATTTCCCCCTTTATTGGTTGAAAGAAGGAGATAATACATCATGTAAGGTTTAAGTAAACTTATTTTTATATTTTTGTGGCAGCTTCTTCAAACTCTGTAGTTCAAGCTGGTCTTTAACTTACAGTGATTCTCCTGCCTCAGCCTCCCTAGTGCTGGAATTATAGGTTTGTGCCACTGTGTGTGGCAGTTTATTTATTTAGAGACAGTCTTGCTTTGTAGTTTGGGCTGACCTTGAGCTCACTATTTAATCCAGGCTGGCCTCAAACTCACAGCAGTTCTCCTGCCTCTGCCTCCCAAGCACTGGGATTACAGACATATGCCACCACATCCAGCTAGTAAATTTATTTTTGTTCCTTTCTACATGTGGCTCTGACTCAGATGCTGTGGTCTTCAGTGCATTGTAATTAATAGAGTCTGTGACTGAAGCCAGACTGTATTGTCTGCCTCTCTCTGCCACTTATTGAGTATCCTTGAGCAAAATGATTTACCTTTATTTTTTTTTGAAGAGTAGAGTATATTTATTGAGAGGAAGAAATCTTCTGTCTGGAGAGAGACAGAAGGGGTCCCAAGCATGTTGCCCAATGCTTTACCTTTAAATGCTTTCTATAAAGCAAGAGTAATACAGATGAAGCTGTGTACAAATTCCAAAATTAGAAAAGACTCTGTCTAAAACTTCTGGTCCCAAGCATTTCAGATAAGGATAGTCAACCTGCAGTACACCTACCTTGTAGTGTTACTATACAAATTAAATGTTTAGACTAGTGCCTGGCACAATATAAGCATTATGTGGAAATTCATGTTTTAGCTGCAAAAGTAGTGGCTGTTGTTATCATTGTTGATATATATTTATACTTTAAATAAAGCAAAGAGTGCTTTGTGGGAGAATGACCCACAACCACATTTCTCGGAAGAGTCTGTCTTCATGTCATCTTTCACCCAGCCTTATCTTTCACCCATTATGCAGTTCACATCACTCTCACCCTGCTCTTAACCACTGTCCCAAAATTGCTCTGGCCATGGTTACCAGTGACTTTGTCACTGTAAATTCAGAAGACATTTTCAGCCGCATCTCACTTGATCCATAGCATTTGATACTGCTGGTCATTTCCTTTTAGATATTCCTCTTTATCTTTTAAGATGACTTTCTTGCTTTTTTCTTCTGCCTTGTTCCTTAAATTTTACCATTTCTTGGGATTCTTCTAATCTCTTACCTTATGTCTTAAATCCTTGGCAATGTCCTGTATTACTTGGCAACAGTGACTCCTTCAACTCAGTGCTGCTGCCTCCTAAATGCAGTATCCTGCCCACACTCTGTCCCTAAACATTATGCTTGTTAAGGGTCATGTCTGCCAAAGCTTAGTTGTCCTCCAAGTTGTCCTCCACCTGTAATTCAATGTGCCCTAGCTGACCTCACTAGCTTCTAACATTGCCCTTTTCTTAAAACTTGCTCCTTTTTCTATCTCATAGATATTTGATTAAGGGTGACACCCAGGGACCAGTAGCCTGGGGTCATCCTAGACCTTTCCACTGCTTCGTCCCTCAACCCATTGCAATCATCAAGATTTGTTTTACTCTGCCCTCTAAATACATTTTGAATCTTACCTTGTTGCAGTAGCTCCACTGTTACCTTAACCCAGATGCCTTTCTCACACCAGTATTAGTGCAGTACTTTCCTAATTTACGGCCCCTTCTGTATCCTGCATTCTAATCCACCTGTCATCCCATTGCTAAAATAATCTTTTTTTGGGCTGGGAATATAGCTCAGCGGCATAAGCGCCTGCTTGGCAAGCACAAGGTCCTGGGTTTGATTCCTGGTGCCCCAAAGCAAATCTTTTTTAAAAAAAGCAAATATGAAAAAAGAACAAGTATAATTAGCATGCTTCCCTGCTTAAAATGCTTTTGTTCCCTAGAGTTAGGATAAAGCCATATGTCTTTGTCTATTTGTTATTTTTGAGACAGGGTCTCACTATGTAGTACAGGCTGGCCTTGAACTCACTTTGTAGCCCAGGCTGCCCTCAAACTCATGGCATTTCTTTTGCCTTGGCCTCCCAGGTGCTGGGACTATAGGTGTGAGCCAACACACCCAGCTAAAGTCCATATAGCAAACCTGAGTTTTTTACTAAACTAAAATTAAAACTATTCAGGTTTATTTGCAGTGTTGGCCCTTTGTAATAAATAAGTGAATTTGGGGTTGCACTTTGGGTACTCATCTCTAGAAGGTTCACCATCACTGCCCTTGGTCATCCTGACTCCTTTATTTTCTCTGACATGCTGAAACTAAAGAACTTTATCCTCAGCACTTAATAATGCACTTGTACCTTTTCATAACTATATTTTAGTTTTACCACTTAATATTGTTTGTCTGAGCTGGGTGTGGTGGCACATGTCTGTAATCCCAACACTCTGGAGGCTGAGGCAGAAAGATCATTTCGAGTTTGGGATCAGCCTGGGTTACAAAGTGAGCTCAACGCTAGCCTGAACTGCATAGCAAGACCCTGTTTCAAAAAGATTAAAAAAAAAAAAGTCTGTGTCCCTTCTTAGATTGTGATTCTCTTCCAAGGAAGGTATTTTTGTGTATAAGCTCCTACAAATGCTTGGATGCAGAGTAAGTCCTTAGTAACTTACTCAGTATACTAAAATAAGTATACAAAACCAGGCATGGTAACACGTGCCTGTAATCCCAGCACTCTGGGAAGCTGAGGCCAGGGGATTGCAAGTTTAAGCTCAGCCTGAGCAACTTGTGATTTAGCAAGAACCTGTTTAAAAAAAAAGCTGGAGATACAGCTCAGTGTGAAGGGTCTGAGTTCAATCCCTTCTGTTTTCTAGGCGTTCACTGTCTAGTGGTTTTACCACCAGCCTAGTCATTTCTGAGATAGAAGCTGGCTTTTCCTTGTGTTTTGCAGTATATCAACTCTGGGAACCTGGAGCAGTTATTGGACAGCAACGTGCACTTGCCGTGGACTGTGAGGGTGAAACTGGCCTATGATATAGCAGTGGGCCTCAGCTACCTTCACTTCAAAGGCATTTTCCATCGTGACCTCACATCAAAGGTACGAAGGGTTTACTTGTGCAACCCTTGAGAGACTGTCCTGTTTTACCGAGAAAGCTGTGTTAAGAAAACAGTTGTTAGTGGGGCATAGTGGCGTATGCCAGTAATCCTATACCCTGGGAGGTGGAGGCAAGAAGCTGGCAAGTTCCAGCCCAGCCTGGGCAACTTAGTGACTTAGCAAGACTCTTGTGTTTTTGGTTTTCTTCTTTTTCTTTCTTTAATTAATTAAGTTTTTTGCGACAGGATCTCACAATGTAGACCCAGGCTGGCCTCTGACTCATTACGGTCCTTCTGCCTCAGCCTCCCCAGTGCAAGGATTATAGACATGCACCACCACGCCCAACTAAGACTCTGTCTTAAAAATAAAAAAGGACTAGGGATGTATCTCAGTGCAAGTACATTGGTTAATTTCCAACTATTACCCCCAGCACAGAAAAAAAAGGAAAAAAAAAAAGAAAAAACCAAAACCAATCAGTATGAGTTTGAAAATATAAAGATCTCTTTCAGGTTTAACATTTAATCACAGAGGACATAAGTGACTTTTTATTCACCTTTGTTCTTGAGGCAGGGTCTTGCTATGTAGTTTAGGTTGGCCTCAAACTGACAGCGATTTTCCTATCTTAGCCTCCCACATGCTGGGATCACAGGTGTGTGTCACCTTGCCCGACTGTAATTCACTATTCTTTATAGCTAGTCCTTAGGAAGCCTGTATCTGCTCAAAGCAGGCACCTTTCCGTGTCAAGCCAGGCAATCCGTACATCTTCAGAGCCCTCATATTGACTTTAATCTCGTGAATGTGTCACCGGAGCAGATAACATGCGAAGGCATAAGATATTCTTGAGCTGTGGAGCCTATAAGTTTTCTCTCCCATGGCCTCCCAAAAGTAGTTTTTCCCCAGCAGTCCAGTGATTTTTAGTCACTTGAATGTGGTTTTTGAACACTCGAGTCAGAATGTACTGACCCATTTTCTGTCTCTCTGATTGAGTTTCTGCCACCACGCCAGTTCCTCTTGGCATCAGCTGGTCTCTGTAGTATTCTTTTGCTGTCCAAATTGCTGTGTGACCAGGTTAGAAAAGCAGTTGTTTTCAGAGCACCTTGCCTGTGCTATGAAGCAGGCAGCTGAGGCCCAAAAGGTGCAATGTAGCACCATCACAGGTTTATCAGTAACACTGTTTGATCATTGATAGGGGAGCTAACACGTCTACTGTGACTTCTGCCCAAAAGCTGAATTAAAGACTTCTAAGGAGGTTTATTGGAGTTTTGCACCTGCCCACAACAGCTGTAGTTTCTTGTGCACCCCCAACATATTTTATGTATGCATGTGCGCATAGACTCCTAAATCCTCTCTGTCACAGGTGAGGGCGAGGGAGCCTGTCATAGGAAGAAATTTCCAAGAGGAACAAAAGCAGTTAATACTGTCAGAACCCGTAAGGCTACTCACATTAGAGTGGTGCTTATGTTTTAGGTAGCATTACTGTTCTTGAGGGATCCTGGCCATTGGTTTATAAATTGCTGTACAGAAAAATTACTGAGGCGATTGTGGGGCCTAGTGTGGCAGTGCTGTTTGTGTTCAGCTACACTGTTCCTGAAGGAGCATGAGACTGGCATGTAGGAACAGGGAACCAGTTGAATCTGATTGTAAGGAGCTCTTTATCTGTATTAGTATGTGCGAGAGTTGGACATTTGGGCAGTTGGGTCCTCGGAGGTGATGTCTTATCCCTTTATCAGCCTTTCTTTTCCTCAAAAATGTTTCAGAAAACTAACAGTAAGAAAACTGCCATCTGTGCCTGGAAACTGTGTGTTCCAGGCACAGCAGTAGAGTTGTTCCAACTTAAAGCCAGCCTTAAACTGATATTCTCTCTTTAGAGAGCTAACTGGAATAAAAATCTTTGCTCCCTACTTGTTAAACCATCAGTTTTTCTAAGGTAGAGGGAGTTTGAGACAAGTTATGCATCAGCCACACAGATACTTCCCCTATACCTACATGAATGTCTCCTGTGTCTGGTTCCATGGATAAAAGTATATTAGAAAAAGATATATTCAGGCTGGCCTGGACTCACTGTGTAGTCCAGGATTGCCTCAAACTTGAGACAATCCTCCTGCCTCAGCCTCCCAAGTGCTGAGATTACAGACATGCTCCACCACACCTGACTGAAAAAGAGAATTTCTGACCATAGAGGTATTTACAGCTGTGTCTGGAAATAACTGAAGAACAGTGCACAGCATTGTTTCACAGTTCCTTGGGTATCTCACAGACAGAAATAGGTAATACTTTACTTCCCAGCAGGCTAGGAAGTGTTTTCTAGACCACTCCGTCTTAAACACATCTCTGCTTTCCTAAAGCTTGCAGTCTAGTTGGGTAAGGGACTATGGAAACAGAAACATTTTCACTATAACATGGAAATGCTGAGGTAAGAGAAAGAATGCCTGGGGAGCTTTGAGGAAAGGACATTTAACCCACCCTATGGGACCAGAGAAGCTTTGTTGAAAGAGATGATGCCCGAGCTCAATCTTTTCTTTTTGGCAGTGCTGAGGATTGAATCCGGGGGTGCTCTGCCATTGAGCTACATCTCCAGGTCTCCCTCCTTTTTTTTTTTTTTTTTTTCTGTCTTTTTGAGACAGGATTTCATCCTGCAGTTCAGGCTGACTGAACTCACTTTGTAGCCCAGGCTGGCCTCCAATTCTCAGTAATTCTTCTGCCTCAGTCTCCTAAGTGCTGGGATTACAGCTGTACAGTACCATGCCTGGCACTGTTTGTATATTTAATTTTGAGACAAGGTGTTGCTAAATTGCCCAGGTGGGACTGAACCTATGATCTTTTTGCCTCAGCCTCCTTCGGTACCGAGGTTACAGGTATGCAACATCATACGTGGCTCTGAAGTAGATTTTGAAAATTGAATTCTGTTTAATAAGTATACGGCAGATAAGGGGTGATATTCTAGATCATACAAAAGAAATGGTGTAAACAACGATAAACAGTGTGGTTTGGGGCTGGGGATTTAGCTCAGTGGCATAAGTGCCTGCCTTGCAAGCGCATGGTCGTGAGTTTGATCTCTGGTATCAAAACAAACAAACAAACAAACCCCAAACAGTATGGTTTGCACTGACAGTGGCAAGGGATAAGGTTGACAGAAAACCTCTGATCATTGTATTGCCTACTTGGATCTTATTTTACATAAGGAAATTAAGGACTATTGCCGCTTCTAAAAAATAACAGCTTTGCTGGGGATGGTGGCGCATGACTGTAATTTCAGCACTCGAAAGGCTGAGGCAAGAGGATTGCTATGAGTTTGAGGCCAGCCTGCACTGCATAGCAAAACCCTGTCTCGAAAGAAAGAAAGAAAGAAAGAAAGAAGAAAGAAAGAAAGAGCTTTATTGATACATAATTTGCCTAAGATAAAAGTCACCCTTTTCTTTACTTATTTTTCACAGTGCTACGAGTCAAACACAGGGTCTTGCACACACTAAAATTCCAACCTAAGGCTGGTTATTGAGCCTAGGACATTGTACACGCTAGAAAAGCTTTGCCAATAAACTGTATCCCCCGATCTTTTAATTTTTTGTTTTAAATTTTGAGACAGTATCTTGCTAAGTTACCCAAACTGGCCTCAAACTTGTGATCCTCCTGTCTCAGCCTCCTGAGTCTCTGGGATTATAGGTGTACAACACTGCACATGGCAAATTCATCCTTTTTTATTTATTTTTTGGTACCAGGGATCGAACTCATGACCTCACGCTTGCAAGGCAGGTGCTTATGCCACTGAGCTAAATTCCTGGCCCAATTCATCCTTTTAAAGTATGCAGTTTAATGGTTTCTGGCATCTTCAACCATTACTGCTATTCAATTTTGGACCTGTTTCATTACCCCTCCAGAAAAACCTGTGCCCTACTCCTTTCTCCTTCCAGCCATTGGCCACCACTCAGCTGCTTTTGGTCTCTTTGGATTTGCTTATTCTGGAAATTTCATATAGTTTGAAACACATAATATGTCACTGTCAGCTTTTTAAATAGAAGAGTACACAGATTTACATTTTAGGACGATTATAATGAAAAACCTAGAGTGTCAAGGTAGAGAAGGGAACCTAAAACTGTAGCGTCACAGAAGCCAGGGAAATGCGTCCAGCTGTCCTCTAATAGCTGGTGTGTTGGCTCTAGGGTGATGAGTGCTGTGTTCTGTGCACACCCAATACTAATGTGATTTCTGAATCATATATAAAAACATGTAAGGAAATGAACATCTCTATCACACGCAGAGATCAACCAATTCTGTCTGTTGAGCTTAGAGCTCCAGAGCTCACTGGAGTCTTCAGTGAGAGTACAGTACTTCTGGCAGAAGCCAGTGAAGCCTGAATGGGAGAAAAGAGAATAAAACCAACAAGTACTGCCAGTCGCAGCAAACTAGCTTGTGTCCCTTCAAGGGCAGGCACAAGACTTTGTCAGGAAAACTCGGATGGGCTACTCTGGTCAGGGCTCCCCTATTTTTCTTATCACCTCCAATGTAGACTCCTAAAGTTTGATTTTTTTATTTGTTTTAACTTAATTTAATTTAGTTTGGTTTGTCTCCCATTTTCCTCTTTGGTTCCAAATGCACAGCTGTTGGCTGTGGAGAAACCTTGAGAGAGGCAGTGGTCACACTCCAGGTAGTCTAGGTGAGGCAGCCTTACCCCACATTGTAGGGCTTGGATCATTTCTGACTTGACTATTTCTTGTCTTTTTAAAAAAATTTTTTATTTTATTTATTTACTTTTGTCTTTTTGACACAGGGTTTCACTATGTAGTTCAGGCTGGCCTTGAACTCACTTTGTAGCCCAGTCTGGCCTTGAACTCAGAACAGTCCTCCTGCCTCAGCCTCCCTCGTGCTGAGATGACAGGTGTGCGCCACCACGCCTGGCATTTGGCCATTTCTTAACTCCTGTGGAAACGCTACTCTGAAATCTCTTTCTACTTGATGGCTGGTCTACATGTGTGAACATGAGTCCCCTATAAATGTGAAGACAGGGCAAGAATGGAATAGCTTTGACAAGGGCTGCACAGTGACCATGTTCTGTTCTGAACCTGCTGCTCCCAAGCTGGCTTTCACAGGGTTGTTTCTGAGGACCATAAAACAGATAGTAAATAGGACTTTAGACTGAGCTTCGGAGACAGACTCTGAGCTGTTGGTAAAATAGGAAGAGCTGACAGACCTGAGGTGCCACTGCCTTACTGGCAAGTGACCTGTACCCAGGGCTTTGGCTTATAGGCAGGTTGGCCTTGGACCCATCTCCTCACAGTTAAAAGTCAGGGGCTGGGCTGCTGATCCAGCAGGATTGACAGGTGGGCCGGAGCCAGGACAAACATAAGGACAGTCCTTGAGAGCCAGACAATGCACATTTAAATCCAGCATGGAAGATGTGATGAAATCCCAGGCTCTTCCAAATGAGGGAATGCAGTGTGATCACAACAAGATCACAACGAGGAACCAATTTGTACTTAGATGCGTAGTAAGCCGGAGGTTACTGGGCAACAAGGCCAGCGAGAAGCAAAGAGAGCTGGTTCGGGTTAGGGCTTTGCTGGCCCCAGAAATTTTCCATGAGCCCAGTTCTCTGCTACCTCTGGAGGACAGGGGGAGGTGTCTACGAGTCAGAGTGGTGTAGGGCTATTTTGAGTGCAGCTATCTGGGGAGAACTAGTTGCTGCTTCGTATTTATAAGTCACTTGGGTTCATCCTTTCTGTGCAGACAGCAGCATTTGTTCAGTGAGCATGTCCTCAGCCGCTACCCCGAACTGAAAATTGTGCAGAAGTCCAAACTAGAACCAGCTCCTGAGGCACTTACAGCCTCTGCTAGACTCAGAGAGGAAGTACATGGAGATGGCAAAAGGGTTAATAGAGGGGGACAGATAAAGGTGAGGGCTGGAGAGGACAGCTCTGAAAAGGTAGCTTGCCTTAAAAGACATCAGGTTTTCTTGGGGAAAAAGAATTGATAGGGCTCATAGTGTAGTTCAGTGGTAGAATCGGTGCTTAGCATGAGCATAGTCCTAGGTTCAGTCTTCAACGTGAGAGGGAAAGGGAGGGAGGAAGGGAGAAACAAAGACAGAGAATATGAAGATGAATGAGAATATTCTAAGTGGAAGGAAGTGGTATAAGCAAAGGCTCCTTGAGCTTATTCAAGGTTGGTGAGGTGAGTTTGTCTGTTACAAGTTTGAGGTGTGTGTAGGGGAAACGGGGACAGGGAGGTGGGAGTAGGGCCAGTTGGCTCAGTGGATTCAGACTTCTTTGTGGTGCTAGAATCAAACCTAGGGCCTCATGCATGCTGAGTATAGACCCTACCTCTGAGCTACACCCCTAGCAAGGTGGTACATGTTGTTCAGCCCCTAACCCTGGCACTTACCCTGAGTCTGTGGGCAGTGAAGTACAGGCTCGCATACTTGTTTTGTGCTTACACCAGTTGGCAAAGTTAGGCCTGGGAGTTGGGTCTCTGCACTCTGAGGCAAGAGGGCGGCTAGTGGACTGACAGTCTGTCCTGTATACCAGATTATAAGCTTTGAGAGGACAAAGGTTCCTGTTTTGTTTATTGAAGAAATGCCTAGTATTTGGAAAGTAAGTATAAATATTTGTGTTTAGAGCCTAAAGTGCAACCTAGGACAGCCACTCAAGATCCAGAACTGACTCCTCTCACATGGCTGTCTTTGAAGGTCCCAAATCTGAGTCAGCCTAAGTGTGAGGAAGGCTAGGGGTATGGCTCAGTGGTACAGTGTTTGCCTAGTGTGTGCCAGGCCCTGGGCTCAATCCCTAGCATTAAACGAAACAAAAAAACCAGAGGCATGGTGGTAACTCTGTAGTTGACTGACCTATACTTTTGAGCCTTATCCTGCCTTTCTTTGGGAACCTAGAACTGCCTGATAAAGAAAGATGAGAATGGTTACTCTGCAGTGGTGGCTGACTTTGGCCTGGCTGAGAAGATCCCTGATATGAGGTGAGCAGATCCCAGGGTCACAGAGGAGGGAGGTAAAGCCAGGGCAAACCCAGCTTCCTTTCCAGAGCCTGGACTTGGTCACAGCTCAGTTCATCTCCTGCATTCTGTCAATCCTAATCTGTACCCACCCTTGAGAGAAAATCCAGACAGTCCAAAGGTTCCAGGCAGTGACAAATTCACTCTTACAATCCCGCCTCACAGCATGGGGAGTGAGAAACTGGCTGTGGTGGGCTCACCCTTCTGGATGGCACCGGAGGTTCTCCGAGATGAGCCCTATAATGAGAAGGTAAGTCTGGAAGAGCTCAAAGCCTTGTTCTCTGTAGAAGCCACTCTACCAGCAGTTTAGTGCATAAGATCATTCTCTGTGTTTATGGTAAGAATTGACGTCCTTCCTGCCAAGAACAGGGTTGGCATGTGCAGTTGCCCAGAGAATGACTTGGATAATAGGGCCTAAATGTGGGTGGTTAGACACGGGGGCAGAACCTCTCCCTTGCTGTATTGAGGGAAACCGAGGTCTGACTGCCCACCAGGCAGACGTGTTCTCTTATGGCATCATCCTCTGTGAGATCATCGCCCGCATCCAGGCTGATCCAGACTACCTGCCCCGCACCGAGGTAAGCTGTGGGCCTGGGGACAGTGCCACTGGGACGGGGCTGGTTTGTGGCTATGGAGTTTTGTCGCTGGGGTGGAGTTGCTGGAACTCATGTTGTGACTACTTCCTAGAGGTAGCTCCCAGCCTCTTCTAGTGAGCAGGCCAGAATGGGTGGGGGGTTAATGACCCGTCTACCCATACCCCTGTACCCTCCGCCATACCCATCCACAGAATTTCGGGCTGGACTATGACGCTTTCCAGCACATGGTGGGAGACTGTCCCCCAGACTTTCTGCAACTCACCTTCAACTGCTGTAATGTGAGTGTTTCTCCCCTGGCTATGGTCAGGGGCTGAGTGAGTACTTTTTTTCCTGGTTAGGACTTTAGGGAGAGGCAGCTAATTAGTCTGAGAGGGACTTTATTTTTAATGGATATGTAACACCAACTTCACTTCCTCCTCTTGGTCTGACCAGGCTCTCCAGAGCCTTGGCCCAAGAGAAGAAAAAACTGCTTTGTATTATTCAGACCTCTACCTGCAGGGTACACCTACTGCCCTTTGCCTTGGATGTTGGAGCTTTGGGCAGTTTTTATTGTTGGACTGTGGCTCTAGCCAATCCTGAGGCATATGAAAAAAGCTCTTACTAGCCTTCATTTTATTTCATATGGAGCTAGACCTGTTATGACCAAAGGGTAGCTAGTATGTTCAGGCACCTCGCAAACACACATTCAGCAGAACTCTAGAACTAATATGAAGCCAGGTGCAGGTTTGTAATCCCAGTCCTGGAAGGCTGAGGCAGGAAGATTGCCACAAGTTCAAGGTACCTCAATGTCTGTGAGACTTTGTCTCAAAAAACAAAATAAAACAACAACAAAAAAAGAACCTGAGCACACATCTTTGGAGAGTTGTTCCAAATGAGGGAATACAACAAAACAGACTGAATAAAGTTAATAGACAATAGTATGTTCCCTGATCTTAACCATGGGAATCACTCTCATAGCCTGAGACCTCAGTACAGAACTCTTAGCTGCACATCTGAATCCCCAAAAATGCCAGAATGAGACTCAAACTCCATTTTTGGGGGGTGGGAAATAGAGGGCAGGGCTCACGGCCAGTTTGGTTGCCTACAGATGGACCCCAAGCTGCGCCCATCCTTTGTGGAGATTGGGAAGACCCTGGAGGAAATTATGAGGCGCCTACGCCTACAGGATGAAGAGCTAGAGAAGGACAGGAAGATGCAGACTGCCACTAAAGGTAAGAGATCAGACCACGCCAGGCGTGTATACCTGTATTCTCAGCTCCTTGGAAGGCTGAAGGAGGAAGATCCCAAGTTTGAGACTAGCCCAGGAAATTTAGCAACTTAGACCTTGTGTCAGAAATAAGATAGGGATAGAGCTCAGGGTGAAGGCCTTCAGTTCAATGCCTAGACTAGCAAGAAGAAACCACAAACCAACCAACCCAGCTCAGACCAGACAGTCCAAGCTGATGCTGTAGGACATTATCCTCTTTGGCCATGACTGCAAGATAGCAGTTCCTGAAGCAGGGAAAGGCACAGATCATGGAGGAAAAAGGTACTGGACTTTGAGTTATGATTTGATCTATTACTTCCTCTTCCTGAGTCTGTCCTCATTGATAAAATGGAACAAGATTACCTATTTTGCTTCCCCAAGTGAGAACACTGTAATAAATTGCTACTTCTTTGAAACTAGTTAAGAGTAATATAGACTTGACTCACTGTTGTTCCTCAGGTCTTTTGGAGAAAGTGCCTGGTGGGAAGAGACTGAGCTCACTGGATGACAAGATTCCCAACAAGTCACCGCGTCCAAGACGCACTATTTGGCTGTCTCGAAGCCAGTCAGATATCTTCTCTCGAAAGGCCCCACGTACAGTGAGCGTCTTGGACCCTTACTACCGGCCACAAGATGGTGCTACCCGCACCCCAAAAGTCAACCCTTTTAGTGCCCGGCAGGACCTCAAGGGTGGTAAAATTAAGTTCTTTGACCTCCCCAGTAAGTCTGTCATCTCCCTAGTATTTGACCTGAATGCAGCAGGGCCTGGAAATGTGCCTGAGGCTGGCTGGCAAGAGCCTTCGGCCCTACCTGTTCGCCGATGGCGTTCTTTGCCGGGTTCACCCGAGTTCTTGCGTCATAAAGTCTGTCCGTTTGAGAGTTGTGAAGAATCACTATCGGAGGGGCCTCCACCACGCCTCAGCAGTCTCAAGTACAGAGTGAGAGAGATCCCACCATTCCAAGGGCCTACCCTGCCAGCTGCTCCAGCCCATGAAGCCATGGACTGCTGCAATCCCCAGGAGGAAAACGGTTTGGGGCCCAGCTCATGTTATGGAGTTGCCTTTGAGGAGATGGAGGTGGAAGAAAGGCCAGCAGGCTCTTGCTCTGTCTCAGGTGTGGGCCAACAAACCCAGGAAGAACAAGATGAGTGAGGGAGGTTAGTCCCTGCCTCACCTTGGGGATGAAACTTCGCCTGAAGCCGTAGAGCCCCCGGTGCACAGCCTGAACTCTTCCCTGGAGCCCACAGTGCAGGCTGGCTAAGCCAAGCCATGCTTAACTTTTGGTTCCCAGTGCCCAATGGCTGCATATGAAAACGGAGGCAGCAATAAAAAGCCTTCTTATTAGGGCCAACTGCTGATACTTAGCCTCTGAAATCCACTAAGGAGCTCTGGTCCCCACCTGATGCCAGTGCTTTTCCCCAGACAGGACCAGGACTCCTAGTTCCAGGCTGAACTGGCAGGCTGCTGCTACCCCAGTTCTTTTCCCAAACTAGGTCTCTCTTGCCCTCTCTTGGGGCATGGAAGCTACTACATGCAAAGTGGAGCCGACCAAGAGGCCATAAAAGCATGACTGTTTCTCAGACCTGAAGACTGGGGTGCTTCTTGCCAGTACGTCTAAGACACTTGAATAACTTCTATTTGCACTTCATGGTCAGACCACGTCACTACATTTCTATGCAAGGGGAGGGCAAGGCAGTGTGGTGGTCATGGCTCTTAGCTAACCTATTCAAAGACCTTTTCCAGTTGATTAATCTATTTCCATATTTATAAAAGAGTCTTAATGTTCTGCCTCATAAGACTTTCAACCTTGTGGTTGGGAGTGGGGCTAGTTTTGTAGGCCTTAGGGCCTGCTCTATGTATTTGTGAACAAATACATGCCAGTGATTAAATGGTTTATACTTGGACTGTTTTTTCCTCCCTTCCTGCTATAGCTGGAGCTTGGGGAACAGTTTGTCCTTACAGAGAGCCGCAATAAGAAATAACCAAAGAATGAAGATGGTCAAATATTTTCATAACTCATTTCTTTTTTTTGTAAAACTTTCCCAAGACACTTTCAGATTTAAAAAATAAAGTTGGTGTTGCAGGTGCTGGTCAGCCTTCTTGAACCCTTGTGCCTCACCCTGTGGGTTAAAGAAGGTCCAGGGGAATGCAGTCAGAACTCCCCTTGCCCCAACTCTACTAGCTGAGGTGACATTCACAGGTTAGAGACCCAAACAACTGTTCTTTTAGTTTTTCTTTCTGGGCTGAGTGGTAAGTAGAAGTTGGGTCAGCTGCCACCCCAAGCTAGCTTCATCTTCTGGTTATGGGCTTTGGAGGATCGAGAGAACTGGCTCTTGGCCACTGTGAGGGGTACAGCTTTGCCACTCAGATAGACCTTGTTGTGACATTCCGGTAGCCAGAGTCCAGAGCTGCAGGGCTGGGATCCCTGGCTCACTCCCACATAGGCCATCACATAACCTGTCATAAAGGCATCAAAGCCGGCCCGGTGCAAACCATCCCCAGGCACTTGATTAGGACTGGCTTGACTCTCTGGCTCTTCTATAGGAGCCAGATCAGCTGTTTCAGGTTTTAGTGGCTGAAGATCCATCTCCACGTCATTTTTGTGACCTTGCTGAGCGCCAAGGTGGTCTTTAGTTTCATCCTCAGTCACTTTTTGCTCATTTTTCTCAGTCTTGAGGCTATCTCCACAGACCTGCTTGGTGGGAGGACAACCCTCAGTTTCACCACAAGTCTGTGCCCCAGGGATGCTCAACAAAGCCCTCCTCCGCTTTTCCTTCCGTCGCCGCCGTCGCCGCTTGTCCTCCAGTGCAGCCTCGTCAGTGTCAATGATAAGGTCAATATCATGGGACCGAGGACACTGTGGTCCTAAGGGGCACCAGCCATAGGCCTAGAGGTAGGAAAGAGGTTTAGAAGGAGGTTCTAGATATTAGAACCTTCCCTCCCCCAGGAAATGGGTGAGTGCTCTCACCGAGAATTTGTCACAGACACTGTTGGGATGAGGACGGTGGGTGGTAGGGGGCATGCAGCAGCGGTAGTCAATATGGGTCCTCATGCTAGGAGGATAACTGCAGAACTCCAGGGTAAGGTGTGGGCTGCCAGCTGCCCGCTGCTTCCCATTTTCCCGCTCACTGCAACAGCGCAAGATTGTATTGGTCCACTAGCACATAAGCTCCATGAGAACAGGAGTTTTTGTCTGCTGAATCCTCAGCACCTAAAATAGTGCCTGGCACATGGCAGGTGCTCAATAAATACCTTAAGTGAATGAGATAGGTTCATACCAGGCCCCACCCCATTCCCTCAACCATTCTCTCACCATTTCCGGAAGGCATATTCTAAGTAGGAGGCCATGAAGCGGGCATGAAACTCAGCAGCATATTTGGTGTCATAAATGCCTGCAGGGAACATCTCACACAGGTCCGCAGTGAAGGTTCCTAAGCTCTCAGGCAAGTGTGCATAGAAGTTCTGGTACAGAAACACCAAGTCTATAAGGCCGTTATGGAGCACCAAGGGTCGGCGGGCTCGAATCAGCTCCAGGAACAGCATGCGCACTGACTGCCTCTGACTCTCGTCACCCTAGTTGGAAGGAGAGGAGTCAATGGGAAGGACAGTGGACATTCATCCCAGGCACCCCCACCTGAGAAGCTCCCCCTTGTTACCTAATACAATGCTACCCACACTTGTATCAGTTTCCCCAGTCCCATCCCAGTGTCCCTCAAACCAAGAAGCAGATTCTCCTTCACCACACAGACTAGAGCAAGAAGAAATGCAGTCATGTGAGAGCTGCGAGGCTAGGCAAAGCCGGAGGCCTACCTTGTCATTGCCCTTATGGTAAGGGATGCCCTGGGCATACTGCTGGTTGAAGTTGAAGCCGTGCTGTACCAGGAACTGCACAGACTTTGGTTCTATAACATACTCTTCCATGCACAGGAGGGTAAGATTGAAAACCTGGGCCAGGTAGGAGTGCTCACTCTGAGAGAAAGAGAGGGTTTGCTCTATCAAGATTTTGGAGGAAAAACCTCACATGCAGGGCACCCCAGGATCTCAACCCTCTTCCCTCTCGCTGGCCACACACCTGGAATGCCATTGAAGTGGCCCATACCTTGTCTGGCTGCTGCTTGAAGCAGGCAAGCCCCAGAGAAAGCACAGAACGGGTCCTGGCAGCATGACACACAGCCTTGTAACGTTCTTCAATGCACCTGGGAAATGCATTTGGGGACGGCAGTGGTTGAGTTAGTTCGTTGAAGACCCAAACCAGCTAGAACTGGGACCTCCCAACCCCTACTCGAGTTGAAGTTTGTCTCTCCTGTCAGAAACAGGATTAAAGAGAAGGCTTGTACTTACTGGTTCAGCAAACTCTTCCTGTCCCCAAGCCCGCTTAGCTCCTATGGATGGTAAAGGGAAGGCTGTGATTAACCCCAAGCACCAGTCCCTTCATGACTACCTGGTCTCCCTGTTCCCATCTCTCACCGTGTCCACAGCCACGAAGCTAGCTGTCTTTATGGCCAGAAGGAGGGATGGCCACATCTCCTTGAAGTTGTTGCTTTGCACATCCACCACAGGAACCTGGACTACTAGCTCGTCCCCCGACTTCGGGCTTTTGTTGATACCACCTGGGGATAAAGGAGAAAGATGGATGTTCATGCTTTGCCAAGGTCCTACGAGAAAAGACACAATCTGAGGCAGGGGAATCTGAGTTTCTACCTTAAGCTTTTGTATTCTACAGTGCTCTACACACATGCCTTCGAATGGACAGTCCCTTAAATTTGGAGAGCAGAAGCCAGGGTTTTCCAGTAACTTTCTTTGAGACACAAGAAAATTAAAATACTTCCCAGACTTTTTTAAGGTTCTTTCTCCCCGTGCTCTGCAGGAAATGTTTTACAGGGATACAGGATTTCAGCTTCCTTAAGACTCTGTAAGCCTCGTATTACTGTTCTCATGGTCCCCTCATTGGTCTCAGAGCTCTCAATACATCCCACTTCCTTTGGACCGTAGCGCCCAACCTGCCACATTCTGCCAAACCACAACTACGAGGTGGCGCGCTCCATACAGACAGCATCTCCCGACAGGCCCGCACCAGCCCGGACTGCTCCCAACGCTTGGGTTTCGCAGCGCAGCGCGATGCACGCCGGGATTTGTAGTCTCCTCGTGGCTGGATCGGGAGGAAAAAAACTCCCAGGGTCCTCAAAGCTTAAGATCTCTACAACTATGGACCAGAGGCTTTTTCCATCCCCGGAGCGGAGAGGCTTTTAGAGCGGCCCCTCGAAAGCCGCTCACCATCAGAGGCCGCTGGAGCTGAAGCTGCGATGTCCTCACTGCCCGCGGCCATGATACTCCAGGATCCTCGCCTGAGCCGTCAGTAGGGAAGCAGGGCTTCCGCTTTCTCTGCAGGCTCAACTCACGCGTTAGGAAACAGGCCTGAGTAGCGCGCTCTGTGTAGCTGCCCCAACTGACTTCCGTTCAGATCCTGGACCGGAGTGGGGAGCGGCTCGGCGCGCGGAGAGCCTATTGGCTGCCGCCCAACCACGCCCCTTGGAGCACCCCGAGAGTCGGGCGCAGGAGACTGCGTAATTTACGCGCGCGCGGAAGTGTGGGATCTCTTGCTGGATCCGCAGTCTGTTTGCATTTCCCGGGTGGTGGTGAGCCCGCCGGGTATCCCAGAAGATCGGGCGCTGCAGGAGCTGCGCGTGAAGCACGCCTAGAAACTAGGCAAGGAGAAGGCCTTGTAGGTGGAGTGTTCTGGGCAGGAGCAGATCCCTGGAGGGATGGGGAGCGCAGTGCGTTCCAAGAAGCGAAAGAGACCAGGAGCGCCCCACAGGAGCAGGCTGCAAAATGTGGAGATCGCCGGCCGAGCGAGTGGTGAGGTAGATTTCAGTGAAGGCTGCAGTAGAAGGGGTGGCGAGGAAAGGACTGTTTATAAGGCGATTAGGAAGAATAATTGCCCTAGAGAGAGTGTTTGAACATGACTCTTACTACCATGAGAGAAGTCTGCCTACTGGAGCCAGATCTCTCCTCAGTGCACCGGTTTCCATTGCCCTCAGCCCATCAACTCTTGTTCCTTGTTTATTCACGTGTTTTAACTTCATCCTCAGTTTTTCTCTATTGAGTCCTTTTCATCGTTGTTCAGAATTGCTAAGGCTCCCCATCTTGAAGGAAAGCATCTCCTTTGCCTCTCTCGCAATACTGAGTGTACAGTGTCTGCAGGGATGGGTCAGCGGGCACAGCCGACAGCAGGACCTTGCTGGAGGTCTAAGCCAGGCGGGTCTGACTTCAGGGAGTCCCAGCGAATCTCGTGTGGCCACTGGCCCCCAAAGAACACGGAAAATGGAATGGTGAAGTGGGAAAGGAATATTCAGTCTAACCACACTGGGAAGATAAGAAGACTGGCGGCCTCATCCCTGCCCTCGAGGCTACAGACTTGAGCTTCATGGTGAAATGGGGGGAGAATTGTGGCAAGGGGCAAAAGATACACGTAGTCCAACTGTCTAGGGTGATCTCAGCTCTCGTCTTGAGATGTAGCCCTGGCAAAGTGGCTAACACTTGATGGCTCATTTCCATCCCATCACAAGACATTTGGGCCTGCTTAGACACATTGCCTCAGTTCCCATCATAGGGAGATTGCTCTCATTTCAGGGGTGAGTCTTATCATGGGGTCATCTGCTTGTCAGTTCACTGTTTTCAGCAGTTCTAGGGCAATGGAGACTTGTAGATACTGTCCCTTGTAGCTCAGAGCAGGACGTTGTAAAAGCTGGTGGTTGACAATCTGTTGATTATGATGTCCCTGCCAATCTGGAAATACCTTAGTTTTTTGTTAGTTTTGTTTTGTTGAGACAGGGTCTTGCTATGTAGCTCAGGTTGGGCTTGATCTCATTATGTAGCCCAGACTGGCCTGGAATTTGTGGTGATCCTGCTTCGGCAAGTGCTGGAATTACAGGCGTATACCACCATATGTGGCAATGAACACTGTTTAGATGATTAACATGCCTAGCCACAGAATTGAGAAGTTTTTTAAAAATTAATTTTATTAGTATACTTTTGACCTAATGATCACATTTATCATAGGGAATTTGTACTGGTACATAATGTATCTTAATTCTTTTTTTTTTTTTTCCCATTCTCCCTTCCCTTCAATCCTCCTTCCCCTTTCCCTTTACAAAACTTTGTTTCTATTGTTCTCTTCAATTCTTTTTTATTTATTTTTTTTTACCTCTGTTCCTTCCCTTCTCCCTCCCCTCCCATCTCCCTTGTTCTGCTTCCCCTTTGACCATTTTCGTTGTACTTTCCAATACAAATTCCCACAGTTTTAAATTGGTAAAGGAGAAAGATAGAGAATGAAGGCAGACATGCATGCTTTTACCCTGCTTTTTATTTACTCATTGGGCTTCTGCAGGCCCATGCGAAGAGTCAGGGCTTTCAGCAAAAGCAGCTTCTGAATGTCTGCTAAAAGAAGACACCTAATCCTGGCTCTCATGGAATTTTTTTTTTTAAACAGTCAAATAGAATTGAGATAGGGATTACCATGGTGGCACACAGTGGTGATACAGAAAGCTCAGTGACAAACCCTTGGGCACAGTAAACTGTTACCTTTTGTAGCATGTTTCAATAGCCCTGTTATGTGACTTTGATAAACACAGAAGCAGGTTTGCATGAAATGAGAAATGGTTAGCAATGAAAAATCTAAGTCCTCTAGGTATACTTACTCTCAGTCAACTTAAATCACTGTTTGGAGGCTTTGTAGCTGGATAATAATACATTGTTAGTTTCCCACTAGCTTTGCTGTAAGATAATTCTTCTGACATGTAGATTGTAACAGTTGCCTGGGCTACTGACTTTCCAGGCACCCAAAAGCCACTTTCACTGAAAACACCGACCCTATATTTGGGCTTGCAGATGTCTGATGGGTGACTAAAATGAGATAGAAGTTTGGCATCCTAGTCTTATATTGTGTCTTTAACTTTTGATGTCTTCATCCTTGGGTCAGAGTTTACTCAGCTCTATAGAAACACATGGATCATTTACATGATTTGCCCAAGGCTGTAATACAGAGTTAGCTGGGCATGGTAGTGCACACATGTAATCCCAGCAATTGGAAGCCTGAGGTAGAAGATTGCCACAAGTTTGAGACTAGCCTGGGCTACTTAGCAAGATCCTGTCTAAAAAAACAAAAACAAAAAACCCTAAAAAAATACAGAGTTAACTTGGCCTATTGCCTATTAGAACGTGTGTGTGTGTGTGTGTGTGTGTGTGTGTGTATCCCTGTGCTTCTTTAGAAGCCACAAAAGCTCAAGTACCCAGAGTTCTTCAACCCTATCATAGGGGCCATCCCTATGGATAGGATGATAGCAGTAGATACACAAAATTCAACAGCCTCTAAGGATGGGTTGACTGACTACTCAATGGTTCAGATCCTTCACAAGACAAAACATCTTTTGGAGCTATGCCCCTCCATCAATGGAAATGACCAGACTTTTTTTTTTTTTGGAGACAGTGTGGCACAATGGAGTTCAGGTTGGCCTTGAACTCACTATGTAGGCTTGAACTCACTATGTAGGCTTGAACTCACAGCAGTCCTCCTGCCTCTGCCTCCCAAGTGCTAGGATTACAGGTATAGGCCACCACACCCAGCAAAAAGACCCAGACTTTATCCCACCCCAACAAATCAATAAAAATGTGTTGTTCCTTGGCCACGGATTTAGCTCAGCAGCAATATTGTCTGCCTGGCAAGTGCGAGGTTGTGAGTTTGATCCCCGGTATTAAAAAAAAAAAAAAAAGTGCTATTCTCTGTTCAGGGAGCAGCTTGGTCACTCAATCAATTGCTGGCTAGCTTCAGATGAAGCCTCCTCTTTCTCCTAATAAAACTTTGCCTCTGCAGGCCTATGTGCTTACAGTATTTGACCCAGTCTCATTTCTGTCATCTGTGGGTCAAAAGAATCTGTCATCTGGTATCAGTATCAGGATAAGCAGGCACTGACGGAAGGAATCATAAGGAAGTGTAAAATTATAGTTGGTATAAAAAGCTCCAGTGGGCCAGGGATTTGGCTCAGTGGCATAAGCGCCTGCTTGGCAAGCGCAGGATCGTGATCCCCGGTACCAAAAAAACAAAAAAGCTCCAAAATAGAAGGAAACCGAAATGTCAGAGAAGCAGGAACCTGGGCAAGAGAAGGAGCCTTCTCCCGTGTAAAGGGAGAAAGGAGGACAGTGCAAATGGAGGGAGGTTTGTACATTTGTTTTTCTTCCTGAAGAAGGAAGCAAGCTCTTTTGATGAAAATAAGGTGGTGACATCAAAGCTTTGTAAGAGTGCAAATTCTGTGTTTGCAAGATCAAGTTGCTTAATCTATGCAAGTCTGTTTCTCATAGGGAAAGTGCAGGTAATGATCATACTGCCTGCTAGAGCTATCAGGAGGTTCAGCAAGAGATTCAGTAAAGCATTTCATAGCACCTGGCATATCTTTACCAAATGTCAGCTGCCTTTTGTTATTAAAGAAAAGGTACTCCAGACCTGGTGGCACACACCTATAATGCCAGCACTTAGAAGATAGGCAGGAAGATTCCTGTGTTTGAAGCCAACTTGACTTATAGTGAGACTGCCTCAACACCCTCCCAAAAGAAAAAAAAAGCCCCAGTGTAGTGCACACCTGTAATCTCAGCACTCAGGATGCTGAGGCTGGAGGATTGCTGGAAGTGTAAGGCCAGCCTGGGCTACACAGTGTGAGTTCAAGCCCAGTTTAAACTACATAGTGAGACCTTATTTCAAAACAGAGAAAGCAGCCAAAGGAACAGTTAGGGAGCAGTAGAAGGTCTCATTGATAATAGTCACCAGTGATGATTTACCAGGGCCAGAAAAGATTAGGAATAAAAGCATCTGTATCTCCTTGCTGATTTTTCCCATCTCCTCCCAAGTCAAGTCTTTCCTCTCTCTGATCTTTGGTTTCTCCTTTCTAGCAAATGAAGGTTTTAGACTAGATGACTACTAAAGGCTCTTTTAGTGTAACCATGCTACATTTGTAGGCAGAAAAACCTTCTCCCCTTCCGAAATAATTGCTATCCATCCATTGATCACCAAAAGCATGATGGATAAACAAATGCTCCCTAACAGGAGAGTCCCTGCCAATCCCAGGCCTGGCCTCTTACTGTGTCTCCAGGGCTATATTCATGCTGGGACCTGAACCCTCTTGCTTAGGTCTATTGGTCCTTGGTGTCACCAGAGCCAAGAGCAAAGCTGTGGGCATCTTGCATGCTTGAGGAGAAAGTGGACACCACATGAGTGGTATAGGGAGAGAAGCGCTCTAACTCCTGTAGGTACCTACGACTCAGCCTCATTGCCACTACTTTGGCAGGATCTTTCTGTTCCAGGCCATCATGAGGAAGCCACAAGCATCCATGGCAAGAGGTCACAGGAAGCAGGCAGCCAGCCAGGAGGGAAGGGAACGACGTCCCTGCAGTAGCAGCCAGGCCAAGCTGCCTGCCCCTAATGGTGAGGAGCTGGGCCTGTAAGGTATTTTCATTGGCCATGAAAGGGGACATTTTCAAGCTGGGAAGCAAGCATGGCACAAGACACTACTTGGAGGTCTAATTCTGACTGTTGCTGTGTGACTTTGGAGTGATGGCTCTGATTGGCTGTTTTATCAGGAAACTGGAGCAGTAGTCTGGGCATTTCTTCCCTTGTGTGGCTTTCACCTATTTTGTAAATAGGAAAGCCCACGTGGCTATATATATTACGCCTGGCTGAAACAGTTGGAGTTTCATTATGGCCCAGAAATAATGGAGCCAGCAGTACCACACTGAGAAAAGCCCAGAGATGGGGCCAGAATCTGATGTCATTCCAGCTGCAAAGCTGAAACAAGGGGCTGGGTTGGGGGAAGCTCATTGTTCTAGGTTCCTGGTGTACAACCTGTGCTGGGATGATCTCTGAGTATCCTGGGGTCCCTGCAGGCCTAGCTGGACAGCAAAAAGAGGAGGTATTGCAGGCCTCTGTTTCCCCGTACCATCTATTCAGAGACACAGTGGAAGTCACAGCCTTCCAGGGGAAACTGCTGAACTGGTACGATCGGAAGAAGCGGGACCTGCCTTGGAGAAGACAAGTAAGTAAGCTGGCAAGGGACCAGGGAGCTAGGGAAGGAGGCTGGCACCCAACCCCTTCCACACTAACATTCCACCTGGGGCTGCATTGACAGGCAGAGAATGAGGTGGACCCAAACAGGCGGGCATACGCTGGTGAGTGTCTCTTCTGAGGTGGGGCTGCTTTGCCGAGATGTCTGTGGGTTGGGGGCTGGTAGCAGGTAAGTGAGTGGTGCACTCATCCCAACTCTCTCCCTAGTGTGGGTGTCAGAGGTTATGCTGCAGCAGACCCAGGTTACCACAGTGATCAACTACTATACCCGATGGATGCAGGTGATGCCAGGAAAGGGTGGGGGAGGTCAGGGACTCCCAATGAAGCTTGCACTTTGGGGTGGGTGTACAGCAGGCTTCCCTTACCACCCGCACCCTTCACCTGTTTCTCCTTGCCTGCCTTGGGGCTACAGAAGTGGCCAACGCTGCAGGACCTGGCCAGTGCTTCCCTGGAGGTGAGAACCACCCTTGGGTAGGGGAATAGTGACACCTGAGGGACCAACCACTGATTTCTTTGTTCTGTGACCATATTGACAGGAGGTGAACCAGCTCTGGGCCGGCCTGGGCTACTATTCCCGTGGTCGTTGGCTACAAGAAGGAGCTCAAAAGGTAAGGGGGTGGCAGGGGTCTGGGGGTTCCAGGGCCTAGGGTGGCTTGTAACCTTTAGTTTTCCTACCCTAACTAGGTGGTAAGAGAGCTAGGGGGCCATATGCCATGTACAGCAGAGGCCCTGCAGAAGTTCCTGCCTGGTGTGGGACGGTACACAGCTGGGGCCATTGCATCTATTGCCTTTGGCCAGGTGAGCTGTAGCCCAGTGCCACTTTATACCCTCCTACCCCATCCTCCCTGCTCAGCCTAATTCCTGGGCTTCTCTGTACCAGGCAACAGCTGTGGTGGATGGGAATGTCGTACGGGTGCTATGCCGTGTCCGGGCCATTGGTGCTGATCCCAGCAGCACCCTTGTCTCTCAACAGCTCTGGTAGGATACTGGAAGATACTGGGTAACGAAGGAAGTTGGCAGAAGATTCCCTTCGAGGAATCTTTGGCTCATAGCAGTACTCCCTTCTTGCAGGAGCCTAGCCCAGCAGCTGGTGGATCCAGCCCGGCCAGGGGACTTCAATCAAGCAGCCATGGAACTGGGGGCCACAGTGTGCACCCCACAGCGCCCTCTCTGCTGTGACTGCCCTGTGCAGAGCCTATGCCGGGCATACCAGAGGGTGAGCACCCTGGGGAAGGAGCAACCAAGGTCCTGGGGAGGGATCCTTCCCCCTTACACTGTGCTCGTGCCTCTCAGGTGACTCGAGAGCAGCTCTCAGCCTCGCAGAGCCCGCCAGGCAGTCCTGACATTGAGGAGTGTGGTGAGGAGAGTTCCAACCTTAACCCCAGACCCCTAGCTGGGGTTAACTGGAAAGTTAAAGCCTCATTCCAGTTTCTCTAAGCTGAGCAGGATTCTGTAGAGCTGGCCCAGCCTGGTCTCCAGGCTTGGCACCTAATCCTCCTGGTCTGAGCATGGTTTGGGGGTCTTTGTTCTCAGCTCCCAACACCGGACAGTGCCGGCTGTGCCTGCCCCACACAGAACCCTGGAACCATACCCTGGGAGTGGCCAACTTTCCCCGAAAGCCCAGCCGGAGGCCCCCCAGAGAGGAGCAGTGTGCCACTTGCGTTCTGGAACAGCCCAGAGCCACTGGGGGTGCCCTCGTTCTGCTGGTGCAGAGGCCCCCCTCAGGTACCAGGATACTGGGTGTAGAGGGCAGTGGTACGAGCAGCAAGGCGGGATAGGGAAGTTGCAGTTGAAGTCCAAGCCACGCCTCGCTGTTCTCCCCCTCAGGCCTGCTGGCAGGACTATGGGAATTCCCAACTGTGACTGTGGAGCCCTTGGGACAGCATCCCAGCAAAGCTCTGCTGCAGGAACTGCAGAACTGGGCTGGGCCCCTCCCCACCACCCGTCTCCAGCACCTTGGGGAGGTAAGTGAGCCAGAGGCACCAGTGGTATGGCTGTTATGGCCGCAGCCACAAGCTTGTTTCAGCCCCTACTTCTCCCTCAGGTGGTGCACACCTTTTCTCACATCAAGCTGACATATCAGGTGTATGGCCTGGCCCTGGAGAGGTGGACCCCAGTGACCACCACACCACCTGGCGCCCGCTGGCTGACCCGTGAAGAATTTCACACTGCAGCTATCTCCACTGCCATGAAAAAGGCACTACGTTTGTTGTCTACATTGGCCCCTTTTGTGTTTCCCACCTGCCGCAATCTACCTGAACTTACTACATAAACAGAAAAAGGCATCAACAAAAGTGCTGGGGCCTGAAGTTGAGGGCAGAACATAGGGATTTGGCTGTTTGGAGAAGGTGCCAGTCCTGTCTTGTCTCTTCTTCTCCGCCAGGTGTTCCGAGTGTATGAGGCACATCAGACAGGGACCTGCAGGGTGAGTCTCATGGCAACCACCTTTCCTTAGACCTGACTCCATGGCGTTGCAGTCATTTGACACATTTGGGTGAACATTCTGCAGGCTTCACAGGGAACACAGGAATAGGTCTTGATCTGGGGATCAAGGCAGTAGTCTAGGTGTGAGATGTATATGCTAGGTTTTGTGGGCTGCGCAGTAGGAGCCATCAGTTCTGTCCGGGAGGAAAGAATCGGGAACGGCCACTTGGAGGAAGGGTTGCTAATCAGTGTCCTAGAAACAAGTGATTTTCTCCAGGTTTGGAAAGGAACCTGCAAGGATGTTCTTCCCAGGCCCAGGAGTAGAGGCACAAAGGTGGGGCACAGTGCAGACTGCAGTGCTCAAGGAGCAGCATGTGGTTTAACTGGCGAGGTTGGCTGTACCTGCCTAGCTCAGCCAGGGCATGAGAGGTAGGCTGCTGATGCATTTTAGGTGGAGAGGAGAGTTAGATTTAGATTGGATTGCCTTTTGATACTTGGAGTCAGGTAGAGGGATGTATAGCATTCTAGGGCTACAACTTGAGCTAGATCAGTACTGGGAAAAAGGAAGGATTCCCTGATGACCCTTTCTTTGTAGCTCCCTCTTTTGGCTTCTGTACAGGGTTCCAACAGTTCCCAGGCGTCTACTCAGTCCAGCCGGAAAAAGCCCAGCCGGGGCCAGCAAGTCCTAGATAACTACTTCCAGCCTCTCAACAGTGCAGCCCAGTGATGCTTCTGGAATCCAACTGGACTCTATTTCTGAGAATCCTGTAGTTTAATAAACTGCTTATTTTTTAGTCATCTGGAGAGCTTTCTATCCTCTCCCCATCCCCTTTATCTCTCACCTCTGAGGTACCCAGAAAGTGGTGGGTCCTGACTCCCAGATTGAGCTTCCAGACAGCTCTGGGCAAATGGGATTCCATCCAAAGCAACCATTTTCCCCTTTCCCCTGCAGAGTGACAGGCAGCTTCAGGGAACACGTGCTGGGGGCTGACACCCAACACCTTCATGCTAGGTCTCAGGCCAGCTTTGACTGGAGCAATGGTATCACCCTAGGGCAGGTGATTGTGATAATTCTGACTCAGTTTGTCCCCACCTGCAAGGGTTGCTCCCCTAGGGAGAAGGAAAGCACAGGATTTAGTCAAATTCCTACCTCAAAAACTAAATCTTTAAGAATGTATTTCATATGTGGTGAAACAATACAGGAAAGTAAAGCATTCATAATTAAAATTGGTGGAGGGAAGGGAGAAATGTGATCAGCAATATAAAGGCTTCAAAAATACTTGTTTTGTTGGACTTAATCCTGTAATTCTTTGCCTGTTCTTTACATCTTGTGTATGTATCAGATATTAAACCGTAAGAAATCTAGAGTTTAAAAACAAGACAGAACAAAACAAAAAACCAGTTCCACCTCTTTGGAGCCTTGTAAGACTCAACTCTGGCACATGCTGCTGAGATGGAGGCCACACTGAGCTCCTGAGAGAGTGCTTTTCGCCAGGCTGGCCTCCATGAGTGTGGCTCAGCTCTAGTCACCCTGTGCCAGACTTCCCGCGGCACCAGGACTGGCGGGTGCACCCAGCTCTAGGCCCCTTCAGGCTTCCTGGCAGCTTCTTGTACTGACTGCCATAGTGCCCGGATGTTGTCCTGGCCGAAGCCTGTGGCCCCCTGCCTCTGAATCAGCTCCAGAAAGAAGGTGTCCTCAGCAAACAGCGACTTGGTGAAGACTTGTAGCAGAAATTTGCCTTTCTCACCATCTATCAGGATTCCCTGTTGGGCCAAAAAGCTAGGCTTGTGCCCTGCTGCGTGGATCTGCCCCTCTTTGCCAGGCTGCTGGTAGTAGGCTTCAGGGGGTTTGAGGAGCTCACCTCCTGCCACCACCATCCCCTTCGCGGCTTCCATGATATTGGGAGTGTACAGCCCTACGTGCTGCAGGCCTGGCCCCCTGTGCCGGGCCAAGAACTGCTCCACCTGATCTTGTGTACTGGTGGCTCCCGGCAGAGACTCAGCCAGCACGAGGGTGGGGACAGCGCTGCAAGTCGGGGTCTGTAGGGCAGTGAGCCGCAGTCCCCCACCCCCGGATCCTGCAGCCACCTCAAGACCCAGCTCCGGATCCTCACCTGGGCTCAGCGGCAAGTGGCAAAAGCCCAGGCAGTCGTGAAACCATCGCTGAAGTGCAGGGGAGCTGCCGGAGGTACAAGCCAAGGTCAAGTGGTCCACGTGGCTGATCCAGCCCGGGCCGGGCGCGGAAGGCACCGGTCGGAAGCCAGGCAGGAAGCGCCCGCGGTAGCCGGCACGCGCCAGCAAGGTCAGGCTGAGGTTGCCCGCGGGTGACCACAGCACCGTGTAGGTGGCCGCGCCCTGTGCGTCTTGCACGCTGACCGGGGGCACCGGCACGCGGCACCCCTGCGCCGCCAGTGCCCGCGCGGCCGCGGCCGGGTCCTCCACATCGAAGCACAGGTTCGTCGCGCTGGGCACCGCGTAACGCGGGTCAACACCATATAGCGGCTCCCCGGGGCCCGCGCCCTCGTTCACCAGGAAGACGGCGTCTCCGCTGTGCAGGGCCAGCTGCCTCCAGCCGCCCGCCTCCCGCGCCGCCAGGGGCTGGAAGCCAAAGAGGCGCTGCAGGCGCCGGGCGAGGGGCTGCCCGGCGGGCACGTGGAAGGCGATGTGGCACAGCCCGCGGGCGCGCGCGGCCATGGCGGACTCAAAGCCCCGGGCCCGTCCTAAGGTCCTCACTCGTCTGGAACTCCAGGGCTGGCGGTCCCCCGAGGCGGCTGGCAGCCGGTGGAGTCGCTCTTTCCCCAGGTGTGTTCCTGGCACCTTCCGGGCCAGAGGTCTGGGACGCACCTCGCGGTTCTCCCCGCAGCGCCTGTCAGCCGTGAGCGCCTCCGAACGGCCAGCTCCGGGCGGGCGAGCCGCGAGAAGCACGCGGAGCCGCTCCGCATTGCGGGGAGGAGGACCTGCGACTCCGCCCCCACGCGCCCCCGCGAGCCGCCTCTGGTCTCTGCAGCCTCCTTCCCGGGACCTCGCCCGGGTCACAGCCTCGGGCGCTGAGCCTCCCTGATGGCCAGGAGCACAGCAGCCGCTTTCACTCGGCGCCAGGCGTGAGGCGCTCAGCCTTGCTGCGACCTCACAACGATCAGCTCGAGTTGGGAGAGGAGCCCGAATTCTTCCTCCAGTCCTTCTTAGCACTTTCATGCCTTTCATTTACAATTCAGGAGTTTGCCTTTAACTCCTAATATTCCTTTACATTGTTTAAAATGTTTCAGCCAGACGTGGTGGGTGTGCACACATGTAATCCCACCACTAAAGGCCTGAGGCTGACATGGGGAAGTTTGAACCCAGCACTGGCAAGATAGCGAGACTAACTCAAAACAACAGCAACACTAAGAAAGGGCTGGAGGTGTAGCTCTGTGCAAAGGTCCTGGGTTCAGTAACTTATATTTTAAAAAAGTCTCATGTTACACATTTGCATGCCCCAAAGGGGACCAGAGAAATTGAGGCGGGAGGTCAGTGCTGCTGAAAAGCACTGGGTTCTACTCTGCAGATCAGTGATACTGGACAAGAGTTCCAAAGCCTGACAGCTGGATTTGAACCCACATATGACACTAACTAGTATGACTAAGGAAGTTGCTTAACTTTTCTGAATCTTAGTTTCCTCATCTGCAAAATCTGGAACAATGGTCTCTACTACAGAAGAGTGGTGACTAAGTGCTCACTAAATAGTAAGGGCTGTTGCCTCTTAAATGTTTTGTTTTTGTGTTGCTAGAGATGGAAGCCAGGGCTTTGTATATGTAAGGCAAGTGCTCTACCACTGAGCCAAATCCCCAGAACTATATTGTTTTATTCTATTTTATTATTTGAGGTGTAATTTTTAAAAAGTATTTAAACTTTTTAAAACCTGGCTAATTTTTAAAAAGTATTTAAACTTTTTAAAAAGTTTAAATACTTTTTAAAAATTATCCAGGTGTGGCAGCGCACACTTGTGACACCATCACTTGGGAGGTCGAGACACAAGAATCTTCGAAAGTTCAGGGCCAGCCTGGGCAATGTAGCGAGTTAAAAGCCACCTGAACTACATAGTAAAACCCTATCTCAAAAAAACCAAAAGTTTCAGTAAATGTTTAACAATGGAAACATTGTCATTTGTCCCCCTCAAAATACTCTCCCTTGCTTGGAACACATTCCTCATTCTTGCTATTTGTTGAAGCGGTTCTGCAGTCTTTCACTGTGGTTGACTCTAATGTGCACTAATGTACACACTCTAATGTGTTTCAAAGTGTTTACCTTTCATGGTCATTGTGATTTTGTGGAAGAGCTAGACCTGTTGCCAGGTCTGACAAATAAGGTGGGTGAGGACACACTAATGTTTTTACCAGCCTGCCTTTCTTTTGGACGGCACTCAGTGGCAGCATTCACTGTATTTTTGATCATACACCATAAAGACATACAAGAGAGGGCCTGGAACTACTTCAGAAAGTGGCAAGAACAATGGGATGTGTTCCAAGCAAGCGGGATTACTTTAAGGTACGCTGTATCTTACTGTAATTCATTTTAAAAAATTTAAAAATACTTTACATTTTGATCACATCTCATACAGTGCCAGTGGCACCTCCTGAGGGTATTGTCTGACTTCCTAGATGGACTGGGCAGGGACTGCACTAGCATGGGTCAAAGGTCAGCTTGTGAAGGCTCAGAAAAACCCTCAGTTCACTCCAGATCACTCTGGGTAGCTTTTAAATTTTAAAGAGAAAAAAAAAAAACCCCAGAAAAAATCAAGAAGCAAACAAACAAAAATAGCAAAAGCAAAATGACAACAACAAAAACCAATGGCGATACAGGATTTCAAAACAAGATGACAGGAGTTTAACGATAGTTGTTATATTGCATATTGTTATCCTCAAAATAATTGCTTAGGCTTGGGTAGCTTTAATGTCTGTCTTTCCCATTTCATCCTCATTCCAAGATTTTTCCCTTGGATTCAGATGCCCTCAGTGGTAGGGGGCCCTAGCTCCTGCCCAGCCCCATTTTATTGCTTCCTTATTAAATAACCTTGAGTTAATACTTAGTCTTCCCATCTGCCAAACCAGGAGTGTAATCCCAGCTCGGCTTCTCAGGATACCTCACTGTAAACAGGATGCAACTGAACCATGGTTAAAATTACTGCAGGATCAATGAAAGACCATACCGCGGGGAACTAGAGGCCCTCATCTTCCCTCCTTGCCAAAAAGAAGTATGAGTGTGACTCAGTCATTGGCTGCTGAATTCTCAGGTTACAATGTGTGCAGCTGGAGAGCTACAACCTAGCAGGAGGCCTAGGTTTTCATCTGTGAACTTGTCCTGTGTAGAGCCTGGCCTGATGGTGGCTCTGAGCTGGCTATTTGGGGGGTGGTGGGGTGTCAGGGCAGGCTAAGCAGCAAAGGCAAAAGGGTCACAAAAATGACTCAACAGACTATATCAGAACAGCAGGCACCTTTCTAAGCCTGAGCACTAGACGGGCCCTGATCTGAGGTAGGGACCCTGAGCACAGAGTTCCTGGTGAGCGCTGGGGCTGAACAGGCCACCTTCGATCCTTTAGAGTCAGGGGCCAGGTGAACAGCTCTAGAGCTGTGGGCCTGTGTCTCTACTTACAGCCCCAGGTTCAAAGACCAGAAACAGGGCTCCCCTCTAGTGATGGGGAAGGTAAGATCTGTGGAGCAGCCGGAAAGGTAAGAGGATTTGGCGTGCGTGATGCCTCGCAAGGGCGCTGTGTTTGACCTTGAGCCAATGCAGACACCGGTCTAGCTCCGCGCCGCCTCCTTGCAGCTCCACTGGCTTCCGGACCAGGGCCCGCGAAGGATCCCATCTCCCTACAGTCAGAACCTGCGGAGCTTTCACAGGATGGGTCCT
>PVJX010016320.1:0-40586 GCA_004027295.1 Dolichotis patagonum | reverse complement strand
TCTGTCTAGAACTTATAAAGAATTAAAAAAAATCAGACCCTCGAAATTCAAAGACCCAATCCAAAAATGGGCATCTGAAATGAATACACAGTTCTCAGATGAAGAAATATGAATGGCAAATAAATACATGAAAAAATGTTCATCATCATTAGTCATGAGAGAAATGCAAATTAAAACCACACTGAGATTCCATCTCACTACAGAAAGAATGGCCAAGTTAGAAAACACTACCAACAACAATTGTTGGAGAGGTGGTGGGGAAAAGGAACTCTTCTACACTGTTGGTGGGAGTGTAGACTGGTGCAACCACTGTGGAGGTCAGTCTGGAGACTCCTCAAAAAGCTGGGTTTGGAAGTCCCATTTGACCCAGCTATTCCGCTTCTAGGCATATTCCCAGAAGAACTGAAAACATCATACCACAGTGATATATGTGCAACCATGTTTATAGCAGCACAATTTGTAATAGCCAGATCTTGGAAACAACCTAAGTGCTCATCAACTGAGGAATGGATAAAAAAGTTGTGTCATTTTTATATAATGGCGTACTACTCAGCTATAAAGAATGATCACATCGAGATATTTATAAATAAATGGACATGACTTGAGACCATTCTCTTAAGGGAAATAAACCAAACACACAAGGGTAAATACCATATAGTCTCCCTATTATGAGATGTGATAAGAGTATATAAGACTTTATGGTAAGCATGAGTCCCCATCTCAGCTTTGAAATCTTTCAATGTTTTCAATCATCAGTTGGAATGGTTTTATTCTGTTTTGTTTGACTATATCATGTATGATGATATGAACAGCTGTTTTGGAGAAAACAAAACATTATGCCAGCTATTTCTGATTTAATATCATCCTTCTTAGAAGTCCTACCATGCTTCTTTTGTTCTACTACCGTTGGTTCTATCACATTGTGTCTTATTGGAATTTGAATATGTGTGATAATTTAAACAAAATTTTTTTATCAAAAATGAGATATTATAGTACCCATTGATCATTTTCTGTTATTTGGTTCAGAAAGCCCTGTAATTCTTTTACTCTATGCATGGCTTTATACTATTGTATTATGTTTGATATTACTGTATTTGAAACTATGCTCAACTATAGCAGAGTAAGTGATATGGTGTTAGCTACTGTTGAAGTCCAGTTGTCTTAATGTAAAGTATTGTGTTGCCTATGTTGTCCTGTTCTGATCTGCTCTGTACTGCCCTCTTCTGTTTTATTCTCTTTCAAATAAAATTTTTTTTAAAAAAGAGTAAAGTGTAGTAAAATATATATTGCTCACAAAATTACCTGTGAGATCTCCTGACAAAAGACAGTAGATTTAGTTTTCAGATTCTCTAAGTTAAATTAAGAAAGGTTACATGCTCACTGTTTCCTCAGAAATAAATGCCCTTGTTAGATAATATTTAATGTACTAAATGAGTGAGCAAATGGATGGCTAGAGGAAGAGAGAAAGGGTATAAGTATGCTATATTTTATTATCTTTAGAATCACCAATAGAGAACATTGAATTTAGCATGTAGAACTACTCCTACCGATTTCTCAGTCTAATTGAAGATAAATAGAAATAAATAAGTCTAATAAAACTAGAGAAGTATGGCAGTTTTACTAAAGCATAGAAAAATGAGTAATTTCTGGTGAACAGGCAGTTATCTACAAAACTGCTTCAAAGTAGTGACATGTAATCCAGTTCTTCAAGGAGGAGAGTTTATTGGCCAGTGAAAGCTAATAACGGTATGCCAAGAAGAACAAAGGGAATGGCAAGGCACAGGGTGTCAAAGATACTTACTTGGATAAGATAAGTAGGCTGAAGTGGCCACCATATTGAGGATGTGGACTCCAACCTAAGTAATAACACAGGAATTATAGTTTTGGGAACAAGCTTATGGTGTATTTTGTAGAAAGAGCATCTCTGTACAAAAAGACATTTAATACAGAGAGTAGTAGACAAGGAAATGGTATGGTCAGATTTGTATTTTAAAATGATCACTCTCACATGAGCACAAGGATGGACTTCAGCAGGAAGACCAAAGCTTAGAATATTTGTCATTTTAAGTCTTCACTACCTTTCATATGCATTATGGCAGTGGTTTCCACAACACAGAAAATGGCTTACAAAAGAGGGGATATATTTAACAAAAATTTATGAAGTGGAATTGGCAAGAATATTAGAGACTTGATTCAATTTACAGAGCTAGAAGAATTACAGATGACTGAGAATTCAAACATATGGGACTTAGTAAAGATTTTTCATTAATTAAAATAGAGAACAGTCCCATTTATCTATTGCTGATAATATTTCACTCCTAGATTTAGTGACTTAAAATGTAATAATCATTTCATGATCATCTCTTTTGGTTTTGGAGGTTGCACTCTGTGGGTCTTGCTTGGACTGTCTCCTATGTTATATCAGATGGTAGCTGAGGCTGGAGGTTCCTTTACATATATACTTGGTGGAGCTGCCAACCAGACCATCTCTCTGCGGCTTCTGCAGGTGGCCGACACATTCTTATGGCATGGTGTTTGGACTTCAATAGCAGTGTGCTAAGAGAACCAGGTCAAAGTGAAAGAAATCTTCATGGAAGTTATATGAAGTCACTTTAGTGATCATGGTAGTCACAAAGACCCATTCGGGTAGTTGAAAGGACAACAGATCCTCAGGTCACAGTGAAAGAAGATATAACATCACCTTGCCAAAACATTGAGCTTCATCATGGCAATCATCACACAAATATAATTTTCTATGAGACACACAAAGAAGAGCAAGTTTTATTCTTATTTTGAGCATATTGTATTTCAAGTATCCAACATCAAAATAACAAGATGGATAGGAAATAATCAATGTGGTTTCGAAGTTCAAGAGATTTAAAAGTTTTCAGGAAGTCATGGAAATAGGTGTTACATTTATGCAAGGAAAAGGAGAAAATGGAGAAGAGAGAAGATAAAAGGAAGATGAGAGGCAGAGCAGAGGGGAAATAAGCAGTATTAGTTACCTAGAGCTGCAAAAACACAGTGCCTCTGACCGTGGCTAAAGCAATGGAAATGCATTGTCTTCTAGTTCTGCAGGCCAGAAGTCCAGAATCAAGGTAGTAGCATAGCCATGGTCATTCATAAGTCTCTAAAAAAAGGGAATTCCTTGCCCCTTCCAGCTTCTGGGAGTCTCAGGTTCTCCTTGGCTGTGATACCACACTCCAGTCTCTGCCTCTGTTTTCTCATGGTGAGCCCACACTGCATGTGTCTGTGTCCAGACTACTTGTCTTTAAAGGACTCTACTTACATTTGATTTATGACCCACCCTACCCTATTGTCACCTTTGCAAAAAGTCTATCTTCAAAGAACTGAGCACTTGCCCTTAAATCACAAATTGAGCAGCTCTTAGAAATTCATGGAATCATATTTATTAGATTGGTGGGTAGGGGCAGCTGCTTTGTGGGAAAAGAAGATGAAGAAATGGAGATGGTTAGGCTACACCCTGGGCTGGAGAGACTTTCTAATAACTCCTTTAAAGAGTTTGCCCCAGCATTAACTCTAGTGGTCTGGTCTTCCTGTTAAATTCTGTATCGAAAACTAAAATAAAAACTTGAAAATGAAAGAGACAGAAAAAGAATGTAATTGTGAGGAACAAAACTGGCACTGCCACTTTAGGAACTTTCTTGTGGTCTCCTTAAAGCTAGAGATTCCAGGGTAAGTTCTGGTCCAGTGTAAGTGGTTAATTGAGACATTTACAAGAGTGAGAGCTACAGATCAGGGTGGGATACTGCAGAGAGAAACTGTGTGATTAACTTAAGGGATAATGTCAAAGGTTTGGAGGACACAGAGAGGTTACAAATGCCAGGAGAAAAAGGATGTGGCCAGTGGCAGTCTAATTGTTTATTTCCTTAGTGCCTAAGCAAAATTCAAGCAGAGAGGCAGTTCTGGGCTGATTCTTTTGAAGCTGTGGCTTTCACAAGTAAGAGGCTGGGTGAAACAGAATTTCTTGACACTTTTCAGATACAAGCTCCACCCACCAAAGTCAGGCTTCTTGACTTTCTTGCTTTTCTCTGATTCTCCTGCCTCTCTTCTGCATTTTAAATTTTTTATTTCTCTACTCTCTTCCATTAAGTTCTTTTGACCTTAGTTACTCCTTTATTTCATCTTTGGCCTAGTCACAGAACAGACAAGAGCTCTTTATGTCTCTCCCTATATTAAAATGTATTTCATTGCACAATAAAGATCATTAGATTTCATCTTTGTACATATTTTCTAAGTCACAACACAGAGAGAAAAATATTTTTAAAATAATGTGATTCCCTCATTAGATAGAGTATAAACATCCTAGAAATCTAGGCCATTAAATGGATAAAAAAAGACAAAATTCACGCAAGAAACTTTCAAGCTGAATGTGGTCAGGACAGTGGTTTTTAATACATTCCTAAAGAGCAACAAGTCCTTTATTCTTTTTTAAATTTTTAAAAATTTTATTAGTATATTTTCAGTTCACACAGTTTATAGTCATCCTGGGGAGTGGTTACATATACATATCACAGATTTTTTTTTATAATTTCCTTCCCCTTCTCTCTCCCTCCCTTCCAATTCTCCTATCTTATTTTTTGTTCTTGATGATATTATTAATCTTAGCTTATGTCATGGCATATAGTAGTTACCTTAACTGAAATTATTAAGGTCAGCTTCTATACAAGGCATATCTTTATTCTTCTTATTTCCCTTTCCTCTCTTCCTCACCTCTTGTGCCTTTTTCCTTGGACCACTTACCTGTTGCAAGGTATTCATCTCCTTGTCCCCCTTCTCTGCATCCTTTCTATTCTCTATGCCTTACTCAAATAAGAGATAACATATGATATTTAAACTTCTGTTTCTAGTGTATTTTACTCCAAATTATATTTTTGCATTCATTTTTCTATAAATTCATTTTTTTATAAATGCCTCAAATGCATGATTCTTTAAAGTTGAGTATTTCATTACATATAGATACCACATTTTTTAAAATCCAACCATCTGTTGATGGGTATACAGGCTGTCTCTAGGATTTAGCTATTACAAGTTGTGCTTCTATAAACATTGGTATGCATGTATCACTATAGTATGATGTCTTAAGCGTTTTAGGAAAGATACCTAGCAGGGAATTGTTAGATCATATGGAATTTCTAATTTCAGTTCTTTGAGAAATCTTCCTACTGGTTTCCACAATGGCTGTACCACTTTACATTCCCATAACAATGATGGATGATTTCTTTTTCACTCAGCCTCTTCAGCATTTATTATTGTTTGATTTCTTAATGAGTGCCATTCTTTCTGGAATAAGATGGACTCAGCATTGTTTTAATTTGTGTTTCTCTAATGCTCAGAGATGTTGAGTATTTTTCCATATTTTTGTTGACCATATGTCTATCTTCCTCTGTGAAATATCTATTCATTTCTCTTGCCTGTTTCTAGGTGGCTTAAATTTTTTAGTTATCTGTATATTACAGATATTAGTCCTTTGTCTGAGGACAGCTGGCAAAAAAATTTTTCCATTTCTGTGATTGGCACCTCAGTCTACTGATTGGTCCTTTTGCTTCATTGAAGCTTTTTATTCTGATATAATCCCATGTGTTGATTTTTGCTGTTATTTTTTGTACCATTGAGACTGCTTGCAAAATCCTTTCCTACATCTACAAGTGTGTCACCTATTTTATCTCTAGCAAGTTTAATGTTTCTGCTTTAATGTTTAGATCTTTGGTCCATTTTGATTTTAATTTAGTATATTCTGAGAGATAAGGATGTAGTTTCAATCTTCTGTGAACAGATAACCAGCTTTCCCAGCACCATTTGTTGAACAGGCTATCTTTCTCCAACATATGTTTCTAGCCCTTTTGTCAAAGAATAAATGGATGTTTCTGGGAAAGTTTCTGTACTATTAATTCTGTTCCATTGATCCATATATTTATTCCAGTACCATGCTGTTTTTATCACTATTGCTTTGTAGTATAGCTTAGAGTCAGATATCATGAAGCATCCTTTGCTCTTGTTGACTAAAATTACTTTTGCTATTCTAGGTTTCTTCTGGTTCTATGTACATTTCAGGATTTTTAGAAAAAAATCTGTAAAGTGTGCTGTTGGTATTCTCATTGGGATTTCACTGAATCTGTGTAATAATTTTGGGAGTGTGGCCATTTGAACAATTTGATTCTTCCTATCCAGGACAAGGTACATTCTCCCATTTTCTGATGCCCTCTTCAATCTTCTTTACCAGATTACTGTTGTTTTCTTTGTAGAGATCTTTCACTTTCTTGCTTAAGTTAATTCTTAGGTATTTTTTCTTGAAGTAACAATGAATGGTATTGTTTTAATAGTATCCTTCTCATCCCGTTCATTGCTGGTGCTACATAAATATTAATGATTTTTATGTATTGATCTTGTATCTTACTACATTGTTGCAGTTTGTTATTAATTCTCTTTTTTTGTACCAGGGATTAAAAATCCCCAGCAGTTTGTTATTAATTCTAAAGTATTTTGGTAAAGTTCTTTGGTTCTTCTATTTAGAGTACAGTCATACTTTGTTTATGAAGGCTTCTGTTAGTGAACAATTTAGTTCACATAGAGAAGTGTTTGCATTTCACAAAAATTTGCTTCCCTTCACAAACTTCACATTGGGTGATAAACATAACCATGACCATGTTCCCCACATGAACATAAAGATGTGACCATTGTGCCCTGTAGTCATGGTTTCCTCTACTCAAGATCGTGGTTGTTGACAGCCCTATGTACACTTGCTATGAAGATTTGTGTGCTTTTTAGCACACACATTCCATAGAGTATTATTTACTCCAACATGTCTCCAAAGAAAGTGACGAGCAAGGATAGTAAAAAAAAGAAAGAATACAGTGGTAAAGAAGATGGTAAGAATGTGCAGAGCAATAGTGAAGCTAACAAGAAAATGCAGAGAAAGAATAAGGTCTTGAGCAATGTAAGCATTGAATTGAAGAAGGAAATTATAGAAAAGTATAAGTGTGGTATTCATGTGACTGATCTAGCCTCAGAGTATAAGGTGAAGAAGTTGACAACTTTGATTATTTTGAAGAATAAAGATGCCATCGAAGGAACTGATGTGGCAAAAGGAGTAATGATGTTAACCAAACAAAGGAAACAAGTAATGGAATTGGTAAAAAAAAAAAAAAACTTGCTAGTGTGGTTAAATGAGAAACAGCTGGTAGATGATAGTGTTAGTGAAGCTATAAGTTGTGAAAAATCCAGGCAATTGCACAATGATTTATTGCAAGAAAACCTCCTTTACAAGTGCAACAAGTGATGAATTAATAGGGTGGTTTGATAAATTCCTCAAGAGAAGTGATATCCACACTGTGATAAGACATGATGACAATTCCAGTTCTATCAAGGCTGCTGCATATGCCCATGGGAGAGAATTCACAGAAGTCATGAAGGCAGAATGATACATTGCTCATTAAGTGTGCATCTGCAATGAAACAGGCTCTTCTGGAAGAACATGCTAAAAAGAACCTGTATTATGCAGGAGGAAAAGGCACTTCCAGGGCACACACCCATGAAGAACAGATTGGCCCTTTTCCTATGTATGAACATAAGCACTAACCTGAAAATGAAGCCATTACTGACATTCCATTAGAAGACCCTGCATGCATTCAAAGAACAGATCTAAACAAGGCTATACTGCTAGTCATGCGGAGAGCTAGTGTTAAAGCTTTGGTCACAAGGAAATTGTTCATGGGATGGCTGTATGCAATGTTCCCACCTAGAATTAAGAAATATCTCTGTGATAGCCAAATGCCTGAAAGGTGCCTTCTTCTGATGGACAGTACCCTGGCACGTTCTCCAGTCTTGCTGGATGATAAGGCCACTGATTGTGACTTCATAAAAGTCAAGCTCCCCCACCCAGTAGCCCATGAATCAGCAAGTGATCTGCAACTTCAAGAAGGTGCTCTTCTGTGCAAAAAGGCGTTCTTCATCAGGTGTTTTAATGTCACTAAAGAGATGTCCTTGACTCTGAAAGAAACTTTTCAGTGTCCTGCACAGCATCAGCCTCACAGGAAAAGCCTGGGAAGATGCCGTGTACTGGACCTTAAACTCAGCCTGGAGGAACTGTGGCCAGAAAGTGTCACTGAATGCGGCTTTGAAGGGCCTGATGCACATGCAGGGGAGGAGATTGTGTCCATGGACAAGAGTATGGGACCTCAGGGCTTTTGTCACGATGGAGTGTTTGATTTTGTTGAAAGCCTTTCCTGCATCTATTGATATGACCACTTTTTTTTACCTTATTTCTTTTAATTGTAATGTATTACATTTATGTACTTACGTATATTGAACAATCCTTGCATCCCTGGGATAACCTACTTGATCATGATATATCATCGCTTTGATAATGTGTTACATTCTTTTTGCATCTCTGCTTAGTAAGGAGACTGATACTTTTCTTTTTGGCTGGATTTTTATCCTTGTTGAATCTGTCATTCAGGTTTTGAACTGTTTTGGCTAGCTTGTCTTGTTTTTACTTATATCCCCAAGACTCTCCAGGGACATATAGAGTGAAATTGCTGTGAACTTTTAGTTCATTTCTGCTTAAAATTCATCTGCTTTCTTCATCCCTTCTATGAACTTGTCATAAAGGTCTGCTATTTGCTTTCCTCTCCCTTTGTGACCTCTCCCGCTGCCTTGAGGAAGGAGGGGCCTTGGAGATTTTCTATTTCCCTGTGTCCCCATTCTCCTACTTCTATATCTGTGTTTATTTGTTTCTGAATATGTATTTTTAAATTATATATGCCCCCCTTTTTTCTCTCCTCCTTTTCGTTTGGTAGGTGGTGTACTCCAGGTTGAAACTAGAGAAGTGAGCAGAGTTTGTTGTCTCCCTATGAGTAATTTTCAGTTCTGTGTGTCTAGTGCTACTATTTACACATTCTGTTATTTACTTTAAGTGATTTCAACATTGTCCCTAAGTTTTGCCAAAAGAACTGCTATTTATGACAGCATCCACTGATTCAATTGATAACACTTTTAATCTTTTATTTATTTTATGTTTTATTTTATGTTTTGGACTGGGGATCAAACTCATGACTTTGTGCTTGCCAGGCAAGCACTTATGCTGCTGAGCTAAATCCCCAGCCCTTAAAATATTTTTTTTTGTACCAGGATTGAACTCACAACCTCATGCTTGCCAAGCAAGTGCTTGTGCTGCTGAGCTAATCCCCCAGCCCTTATAATACTTTTAGGTGATGATCCTTGCAGTTATTCTTCCCTTCTTTATCTATACCCCATGTACACTACGAAAGTTTACTATTCGTGGTTGCACTGCAGTGAAGTAGGTGAGATAGGATGGAGAAAACGGGTGGTGTTAGGATGAGTTGTGTTAGACACTAAGGGGGAAGTTTCAAAGGGAGACTAGGGGTGGATTAGTAGAAAAGATTTTGTGGTTACTAATTTTACTGAAGTTCTTTAGTTGAGTTGAAGGTTTAGTCTTGAGAGTTTTCCAAGTCTATTTTGTGGGGTAAGGGTGATATATGGGAGAAAGGGGGAAGTCACTTTGTGATTAGGGAAAGCTATGTACTTATTGAATTTGTTTATAGGGCATGGAGTATGCTAGTGAAATATGTAAGAGCCAAAGGTTTAGGATGTGAACGATGAAGGAATTGTACCAGTGAAGATAGGCATGGGAAAGGAGAAAGAAGTCGGGTGAGAGATATAGATAAAAGTAGGAGGGCTATGAAAAAATGAGGGAAAATTCTCTTACCTTCTATAAACTATACTGGGGGAGGGACAACAGGAAGAAAATTACACATATGCAAACAGACTTGTGCAGCCATGGACTGCAGAAGGCCTCCCTGGGAGCAGTGTCCCACTTTTTCACTGCTGGTTCCAACTGCTGATGATTTCTTTGGTACTAGTGCAGTTCTCTGGTTCTTCCTGAGCAAAATGTTATTAGTTTCACTTTGTCTCCTGGATACTGGCCAGCCAGCCACTTCTGGTGGCACTGTGCAGTCTCTCTCCTATGGTGTGATTTATTTCTTCTCTATTACTTAATCCTATTTTCTTCTCCTCTCTCAGTTCCCTTGTGGTTCCCAGGGGTTCCCAGGGAACTTTAGTTCACTCCCTCTCCAAGCTATTGTTTTCCAGTCTCTAGATACTTTGTCTTGAAGAAGCTGAGTTACTGGCCCTCACGGCTTAACCATTTTGGGACTCTCCTTTATTCTTAAAGTAGGTAATGATTTTGGCTTAGGACACTCCTGAGAGAGAGTTTTGTTTCAATTGTTTGAGTGCACAGTAATGCTAGTGATTCATCTTTTAATTTGTTAGCTTACTGGGAGAAATAGGGGAAGAATGAGAGACAAATTCATAGCAAAGTATTTGGAATAATAGTGGAAAATATTTTCAAATATCCACATAGAGGAATTAACAGGAAATGTATTAAGGAATTTGACTCAGCATATTGCATTAGTCATATAAGTATAATCATGTGAAATACAGTGAATGATATACCTTGGGAGATAACAGAGCATAATGCCTAAGAGAGGAGATTCCACAACCAGTCTTTCTTAGTGTAAGTTGTAGCTATAACTGAAATACTATTCAACATTTCTGAAACACAATCCACAATCATAAGACAAAAATGGTAATACCCATAAAATGAGGATGATGGAGTTGGTAAAATGATTTTATATTGACCAAGATTTTAAAGGAATGCCTGGTACATAGTCACTCTGTGTAAATCTTGCTTATTATTATATAAACTAACCATTGACTAAATACCTAAAACTATTTAGCTTTATTTTTTAACTGAACAAAATTGTACATATTTATCACCTGCAACATGGTATTTTGAGGTCGGAATGATTAAATATTGCTAATTAACATACCACACATGATATAACATAAGTGTTATTCTTGTGGTAAGAACCATTCTTGTGCTAAGTGTCATTCTTGTGGTCTAATATTTCTCAAGAATACAATAGTCATTGTTTGCATTATAGAAGTCTCCAATCTATTCTTTCCACCTCACTGAAATTATTCTTTGACCAACACCTTCCCATTTCCCTCCCAACAACACCGACCTCTCATACAAACTTGGTGTATCTTCTTAACAAATTTATCCTTGTTATCACAAAGGACAGGATTGCCTTCTTTTTGAGGCTGAATATTACTCAACTGTTTATATATACCACATTTTCTTCATCCATTGATCTGTGCCTGGACACTTAGGTTCATTTCATACCATTTCATATTGTAAGTCATGCTCAAATAACATATAAGTGCAGATGTGTCTGTAAAATTGATTTTATTTCCTTTGCTATCTACCTAGAAATGAGATTATTATTATATACAATGGTAGCTCTATATTTAGTTCTTAAAAAAACCTCCATATTATTTTTACATAACAGCTATCTTGTTACATACCCTTCAACAGTGTGCAAAGATATTTTTCTTTGTATTCTCTCCAAAACTTGTTACCTTATGTCCTCTTTTTCAACTTAATTAAGCTTATAGGTACATTTTAGGAATATGCAATGATCACATGCATGATAAGAAATTTGTGCCCATACATGATACACCTTGATTTGGCTCCCTTCAATCCTGCTTCCCCTTCTTGCTTACAAATCTCTTTTTTCCATTTTATCCTTCTTTTCTCATTTTTTCTTTTTCTTTCCTTCCTTTCCCCATCCCCTCCCTCATTCCCTTTTCCTTTAAAACAATTTCTTTCCACTTCAAAATATCTATTGTACAATTTGGATCTTATTTACTCTTTCAGTTTCTCGTATCAGAGACACAATGTGATATCTACACATGTGTATCTAATTTATTTCACTTAAGAGTATGGTCTCAAGGTCAATCCAGTTAGCAATAAATGTCTCAAGTTTATCTTTCTTTATGGCAGAGTAATATTCTGTTACATTAAAAAATCTTTTTTATCCATTTGTTAGTTGATGGACATTTGGGCACAGTTTTTAAAATTTAACTATTACAAACTGTGCTGCCATAAACATGGGCATGCATGTATCACTGTGGATGATGGTGTTAATTCTTTTGGGAAGATACCAAGAAGGGGAATAGTTGGTCAAATAGGACCTGTAATCTTCATTTTTGAAGAATCTCCCCATTGATTGCATTGATCTATACTCCTACCAACAGTGGGGAAGCGTTCCCTTTTCCCCATAACCTTACCAACATTTGTTATTGGTTGATTTCTTGATAAGAGCCATTCTTTCTGGAGTGAGATGGAATCTCAGCATGGTTTTAATTTGCATCTGTTAAATATCCACTGATGCTGAACATTTTTTCATATATTTATTTGCAATTTGTGCTTCTTCATCTGTGAAGTGCGTATTCACCTCAGATGCCCATTTTTTGGATTGGGTCTTTGAATTTAGAGGATCTAATTTTTCCACATATTCTAAATATTAGATCTTTGTCTGAGCAGCAACTGGCTAATTTTTTCCCAATTTATGGGTTGTCTTTTCACTCTGTTGGTAATTTATTTCATTGTATAAAAGTTTTTTATAAGGTACCATCAGTTATAATAAAATCAAACAAGTCAAAACAGAATAAAACCAAAGAAACCAAAACAATGAAAATGATACAGGACCTTAAGACAACATGACAGGGAATTAACAATGGCTACCACCTTCAGAAGGAGATTCCCCCACACTGTGTGTTATTATCCTCTAAACAGATGATCAGATTACCAGCTTTAAACCTGCAAAGTCAATGAAACACTAAACACTATAAGCATTAAGTTGTATTTTACTTCAGTAGCTATCATATCAGCCTGTGTTTCTCTGCATCAGCCTGTCACTTACAAGGGGTGAAGGGTGGATCAGGGCCCTTCTTGGCTCTCAGCCCACACATGGAGAGAGGCTGGAGTCTTGTTGGCCTTCCCTCAGCCTGCACTAACAGAAAGTGCCTGGTTTCTTCTTCTTCTCCTCCTTGCGACCTGCAAATAGCACCAACTAACAGGAGGGAGATAGCATCTGGTTGTTCTCTCCATGGCCTGTACATAGCACTGACAAACAGGAAGCATTTTGCTTCTTCTCCCTGAAGCCTGCACATGGTGCTGACAATTTTTTTTTTGCATCTTTACCATTTTTATGCATTTTTGTATATTTAGATGTCAACTCAGATCTTTTGTCCATTTGTTTACTTGACTTGTTTTCCTGCTCTTGAGTTGAATTCTTCATATACTTTGGACATTTACTCCCTATCAGATGTGCAGCTCGCAAACATTTCCTCCATTCTGTAGACTATCTCTTCACTCTCATGACTGTTTGCTGTTGCAACAACTTGTTAGCTTTCTGTGATCTATTTGTCTAGTTTTACTTTTGTTGACTCTGCTTTGGGGTTATATCAAAATGCTATCCAAACTACTGAAATAGAGTTTCTTCTCTAAATTTTATTCTAATAGTTTTGTAATTTCAAGTTTCCAACCTAGTTTGTTCTGCTGTTGATTGTTCACCTTTCCCCTCTCTTTAACTGTTTGCCTTGCTTAGTGGTTTTTTTCCTGATTATCTAGAATGTTTTTCAGTATTCTTTTCAGGGTTGGTTTGGTGGTTATGAAGTTCTTCAGCTGTTCTTTGTTGTGGAAGTATCTTATTTCTCTATCCTTTATGAAGGACAGTTTTGCAGGGTACATCAGTCTGGGTTGGAAGTCATTTTCCTTTAGGATCTGAAATACTTCACTCCATGCTCTTCTTGACTTCATTGTCTGTGCTGAGAAGTCTTCTGTGATTCTAATAGTCTTCACTTTATAGGTAATCTGTCTCTTCTCTCTAGCAGCTCTTAATATTCTATTCTTATGTTGGAATTCTGAGATGTTCACTATTATATGTCTGGGTGTAGTTTTATTTTGGTTATGGTTATTTGGAGTTCTATATGCCTCACTGATCTGTATTTCAGTTTCCCTTCTCATGTTTGGGAAATTTTCAGCTATGACTTCTGTAAATAGCTTCTTGATATCGTTTGTGTTGTCACCTTCCTTTTCATTTATACCTATCAATCTTATGTTGTTTTTCTTTGCATCATCTTGCAGTTGTTGAATTGTTATTTCCTGGTTCCTTGTTATTTTTAAAAGATCTTTCCTTTCCTGTTCACTAGATGAAATCTTGTCTCGAAATCTGAAAGTCTATCTTCACTTTCATTGAGATGGTTTTGACAACTTTTGATGGAATTTTTGATTTCCTGTATATCTCTTTGAATCTGTTTCATGCATTCTGTTTGTTATACTGTTCATTCAAGGTTTCCATCTTTTTACACTGTTCCTCTAATTTTTTAGCTATGTCTTCTTTAGATGTGTTCAGCATTTCTTTCATTACCTTTATCATTTCTTCTTTTACCTGGGAAATTATTTCTGATTTGAGTTCTTTTATTGCTTTCCAGAGTTGTTTCTTTACTTCAGCTGTTATCATTTCAGGAATTTCAGGTGTATGGTTTACATTTTCTTCTATGTCCATGTCTCCTAGGCTTGCTTGGGATTGGCTGGAGGTTTGAGATTGTATTTTGCTCTTTCATTTTGTCATTTTCCTATATTCCCTTAGGGAAGCCAAAGGCAAGGTCTCAATTGTTTCTTGGGTTGAGAATATTGCAGGGAGTTTCCACAGTTGAGTGGATGTCCTTAGACAGACCTTACCATGTGGCTTCCAGCCACTTTGGGTGGCCAGGTGGGGTTTTACCAGTCTCGGAGCGATGTGCCAAGGCTTCTCTGTGGGATGCAAATCACTGCATGCACTTTCAGCTTGTGTGGTGGGGCACAGGTGGCTGCAGGCCACTCGGGAGTTGCTGGGCGGAAGGCAAATAAGCCCAGAGGGACCTTTCGGTGCATACTCCAGTGATGTAGGTCACTGGATGGGGCCCTACCAGTCTCACAGTGACATAGCAAAGCTTTTCCATGGGATAGAAATCACTGAGCACCCTTCTGGCTCACGAAGGGGAACACAGGCAGCCACAGACCACTTGGGGGTCACTGAGTGGGGCCCAAATGGGCCTCAGGGCACTCAGGGGTCACCAGTCAGGGCACAGATAGGCCTGGAGGGAACTTCTGGTAAGTCTTCAGGTAATGTGGGGAGCTGGGCAGGGCCCTACCTGTCTCAGAGCAGCACTCCCAAGCTCCCATGGATGAAAATCGCTGCACACCCTTTTGGCTCATGAGGCGGATCACAGGCAGCCTCCAACTTAGTTTTTAATCCATTTTTATTTTAATTTGTGTGATGTAAAGCCCTCACTTTACTCTTAAGCATGTGGATATCCAGTTTTCTCAAAACAAGACTTTGAAGAGACGACTGTTCCCCATTTTGTATTCTTACCACTTTAGTAAAAAAATCAGTTAACTGTAGATGCATGGATTTATATCTGGGTTACTTATTCTATTTCATAGTCCTTGTGCCTTTTTTATGTTAGTATCATGCTGTTTTTGTTATTTGATCTTTATAATATATCTTGAAGTCAGGGAATGTGATCATTTCAGCTTTATTCTTTATGCTCAAGATTGCTTTGACTTAATATTCTTGTGATTATTAATTTTAAAGTTATTTGCTTTAATATTATTATTTGAAATTATCTTATGAAAATATATTTTATCTAGCATAATATATTTTATGTAGTATATAGCACAAAATGAAATATTTAAAATTTAAACATCAGTTTTCTTTAAACCTTTTTCTCATAGATGGTTTGAATTTTTGAAAAGTAAAATGTATTTTACAAATGCAGCTCTTTATAAATGCTTTTTATTTTTACTCATATATCCAAAATATAAAAAGCATGTTTACCTTTTATGAAAAGAAAGTAAAAGAGAGGAAAAGAGGGTGCTCTAAAGGATATAATTTCATGTATGTTTAAGTGGGTAAGATGAATGACCATATTACTGTTTTTGTTAGATCATGGAGCAGAACTGTAACAGTCTCACTGTTTGAATGTGTACTTTTTATGTTTTAACTTTGAAACTTGAACAACTATTTCCAAGATGAGAGTATGTAAGTTATCAACTAATGATTTCTTAGTATTTTTGTTCTTTTCTTTTTTTTCCTTGGAATTTTGTATTGTTGCTACCCTTTTTTCTATTTTGTTTGTTTTGTTTTGTTTTGTCTTGTTTTTAAATAAAATTTTTTAAAAAGAAAGTAAAATAAGATTAACATGAAAAATTAGACAAATTTCCTTTTAAATTTATCTCTGATAACTACATACACTATCTTTTCCATAAAAAAAATACAGCCAGTGTTTTTGGAAGAGCTGGTATGCTAAGCATTAAATTTAATAGGTGAAGTTAAAAAGCCTAAATTCCTAACATCTGTCATAGTTGAAGTATGATCTTTAATATATTGACAATCTATCCCTGTTTTCTTTCTCTTTCTTTCTTTCTTTCTTTCTTTCTTTCTTTCTTTCTTTCTTCTTTCTTTCTTCTTTCTTTCTTTTTCTTTTTCAATTCCAGGAATTGAACCCAGGGCCCTCACACTTACCAGGCAGGCCCTGTGTGATTGAGCTATATCTCCAACCTCATTCCTGCTTTCATTTGGCAAATATTCAAGTAACACTGAACCAGCTGACTTTGGATGGAAGTAATGTACATCTTACTGCCATCTTCAAATGTCCTAAACTTGTGCACACACACACACACACATCTCAGTTAAGAATGCTTTCTGCAACAGATAATCTAACAGCTAAAGTAAATACAGATTGTCTGCATGTGCATCTAAAGTAAATACAAATTGTCTGCGTGGCTCTCTAGCAATGCCTTTGTGACTCAGAAATGACAACGCTGTCTCTCAAGATACTTCCTTGATCACAAATACTTCCACATCACTCAGGGTGAAAAGAATCATGGGCAGCATCATAAATATCTGTCCTTGCATCAGAAAGACAAAACCTTCTAAAAACTCTCTCCTCCGCTACACAAACACTAGCACATGGTAGCTTCCTACTAGATTCACAGTCCAGATTTAAGCCATAGGGTCACTTGTAGTTGAAAAGTAAGCTGGAGAAGTGGAGATTAATTTCCCTGTTATCGTCTCAGATCAAGCACAATCTATAAAACATAGGCTTATGCTTTACCTCCATCAACAAAATTAGGGCTGTATTGTCTAGGAAAGAGAAAAAATAGCTATTGGATGGGTAACTAACCATATCTTTCATAATAACTGACCACTTACAGAGTACCTATTATGTGGAAGTTATTATGTGGACCTAGTCATCTTACAAATCGTATGCCACTTAGTCTTTACAACACTATAAAATCAGCATTTATAAATGCTGTTTGTTCCCCATTCCTTGTAAATGAGTGAAATAAGCCTCACTAAAGTTGTAAGCACTTTGCCCAAGGTCACACAACTAATAAGTGGTAAATTGGGATTTGTCCCAACCCTTGATTTGAAGCTCCCACATTTTCTACAATATTGCACTACCCGTATCTTTACATAAGCTTCACAAAATCCTGCCTATGAAGAAGGAATCTGAAACTTAGATTTAGGAGGTTACACATCATCTCTAGACTTTCCAAATGCTTATCAGAGCCCCCAGAACACCATAAGCATTCAAAAACACCAATGTAGCTCCCAACTTTCCAATTCCTTAACCACTCCTGAAATGAAATGATTTTTTAAATTATGATTTTGTTGCACCTATAAACTGATTCCATAACTCAACCCCAGTAGTGCAACTCCAGAGAAAGCTTTTAAGTATTTTTTTTTCTTAGAGAGCTCAAAGTATTCTTGATCTGCAGGGATAGCTAAGATAGCAGGACATCCATTTATGTACTATTCACTTAATACCTAATAGACATTATTCAAAGTCTTGGCAATACAACAGTGGCAGAATAGAAACACAGTTTCAATCTTCACCCCGGTGAAAAAGAAAGGCATGATTTCAGATAGTGTGAGTGTTACAAAAAAATTAAACATAGTGCAAAGAGTAACCCACGTGTGATTTCAATGAGATGCCTGGAAAGGACTGAGGATGGAGCTTTGATTACTCATCACAGCCTGGCCACATGTTTGGACAGAGAACTCCAAGCAATGGGCCTCACATCTGCAGGAGTTTTTGTAGGAACCTTAAAAAGAGCATTGATGCTGAGAATAATGGTTAAGAAAAACATGGGATCTGCAATTTCTTCAAAGAGCAATGGGTATTTTGATAAATTTTAAGTAAGCCCAGTGTAAGATGATCATATTCTGCAGTTGCTCTGTCAGCTGTGTGGACAGTGCTGCCAGGGTGTATGAGATGCCACTGAGGAGACGTGGGCAGAGCAGGCCTGCTGGAAACTGGCAAAGATGGGTGGGCTCATGGGGGATGAGCACTGTGGTACCATTTACCTGTGCAGAAACTCATGCCCTCTTTTGTTCCATTTTATCTTCCATTTACAACCCCATGGTGTTTTATCACATTCGTATGTATGTTCTCTGTTGAATGTGGCCACTGTTTTACCCTTATATCTTTTTATAATGAATTCCTTACTGTGCTGGCAAAATTCAGTCAGATATTTAGCATTTTCTCCTATTTGAATGGACTGCATCTGCAAGGCAGTTCTGAAGCAATCAGTTCATTCAAACAGTCTCTGAATTCAGCGGTCCCTCCTGCTCCCAGAAAAAAAAAAATAACAAAAAGGGCCAACCTCCTGTCTTATTATAGATACAGTCTGTCAGAGGTTAGCTTTCTGTAATTTGCCATAATGAGTTACAAGCATCTCTCTTTTTCTCTGAGTTCATGAAATTAGGATAATAGAAGTAAGATTCCCCTACAAACTGTTCTGGGGTTAATCAGTATGTTCTTAATTGGAATTATGAGTGGAGTAAGTGAAGAGAAACATATGTCACTTTGGGAAGCTTCCCTAGTAAATTGACTATGTCTGAACACTCACTCCTTCTGGAAAAACCATCTTAATTTAATTGCAGTGGGAGTTGATAATGGTGCTGGTGTTCCTCAGGGTGGAATTTAGATGAGGACTATTACCTGGCCATCTGTTCTGCTCTTTTGTTACTCAAACACTTGACTGTGGTCAGTCATCTTCAGAATATGCTTTGTTTATCAAAGTTAAACTCCTTAGATTATGGTGGAAAGGAAAGACATAGTATTAGAATACCTTTTTGCACACATAATTTGAATTGTTATTTTCATCAGTTTGGGTAAAGATGATTTTATCCACAAGGCACAAGAGAAAACCAGGATCTAGCTGTTATCTGGGTAATTGAACAATGGAGAGAGCTAAACTGGGTAACTGAAGCCATAACACTTCGAGCAGAAAATCTTGGGTTCTTGAATCTTTACAGGCCTAAAGACACTGCTTTAATGGTTTTTAAAGACAAACCCTCACTTTAGGAATATTTCAAAGGTTGAAAAATGATCTGCACAGGTAATCAATGCAGATCGAATACTTTCTCTCACAATAGCTCAGTAAGTCTTGCTTGTGCAATTGAATGAAAAGAAAGAAAACAGAAAATATTGAATGCTTTTAAACTCTAGATGAGATTATAATAAAAACACATGGCAAACTCCTTGACTTCCTGGTGTAATAATTTCCAGGCATGATTGGGGAGCCTGATCCAAGTGTAGTAGCAATGAGCTAGAAAGCGTTGGTGTACTGGGGTGTTCCGTGTGTCCTCTATTCTGTCAGTCCCAGCAGTCCAAACACTGATTTATAAAATCTTGGGAAAATTGTATTTTCACTTCCAGACTTTGATCTCTAAATAAAGTTAAACATCTCCTTGTTATTAAATACTATTAACTTTTATTTGAATTATTTATGTTACTTTCTGTTAAATAAATGTAAAAAATGAGAGTTGCTGTCAGTTATCATATTGTTGTATTTTTCAGTAGTACATGTTTGCAGAACATAATTACATTCATCATGGAGAGTTGGTAAATGTATGTAACACGTCTTAACTTATTTTATATCACCTTCCCCTGCCTCTATCTCTTGTTCCCCTTTCCCATTTTCAAAATATATACTTGTTTCTTATGTTTTATCTTTTATTTTTCTCTTTAAATTATTTATACTTCAGGTTTCTTATATAAGAGAAACCATGTGATATTTAAGCTTGCCAGTCTGATTTATTTCATTTAACATTATTGTTTCAAGATATATCATATCCATTTTCCCCCAAATGACTCAAACTTATTCTTCTTTTTATCCATTCATTTGTTGATGGATATATAAGCATTTCCAAGTTTTCATTATGCTATCTTTTCAACAGCAACAGACTATATTAACATCTGTTTATTGCTGCCTTCCTTGATATAGATCTCATTATGTGGCTTTTAGATCTCAAATAATAGTTAATATTTTATTCACCACCCCACCTAACTATTGCTTATGTCACTCATGCATTCCTCCCCACCCATCCAGATTGCCTGTGTAATTTGTCAACCTGGAAAGCAATAATAGTTGTAAATTCAGCCAAGTAACATTTTTGCAATCCAAACCAATCACAGCATGTCTGCGTCTATCAGTGATTGGAGGATAATCATTTTGTTTGTCTTCTTTGTGTTAATGGATTTGGAGGATACTGACAATCACAGAATGTTATGAGCCAAGAAGAAATCTGCTTGTAGGTGCTGCAGATTGCTATTTTCCTATGTTTTAACTGCCATAGCAAGCAAGAAAATCTTCCAATTTGGAAAGCATTCTAAAAATTAGCCCCAGTGTATCAAACCTTTGATCTTTTCATCAAACTGTCAGTCTCTTAAGAAGTCAGTTCTACTGTGAGAGTTTTAGCCAGCTCCCACAACAACCGGTGGCGTAAGTGCTGAGGGCCTGACCCACACAGCTCTATGTTTTGGAAAATTCTCTAAACAGAGTCAGGTAACGATGGTACCAGCACAAATCTCACAGCGGGGCATGACATCTCCTCTCTCTCTCTCTCTCTCTCTCTCCTCTTCCTTTTGTTTCTTTTCCTTTCCTTTTCCACAAACACTTCTTAGCCTTGGACCAAACTCTCACTACCCCAGCTTTGCTGAGGCAAAACTACAGCTTTACCTAACAGCAACATATATCTCCAGATTTAATTAAAACCCAGGTGAGATGTTGTATAACACAGGAGAGTGAAGTTTGGGCTGTTGAACTCCTCCAAAGGCGATTCTTGCAGTACTTCAAAGTTTACATTCTAAAAGAGAGTTAAAACATTAAATGTATGTAAGATCTCAGGCCAAATGATTAAAAACCAATCATTGGTTTATAGTAATATATTACTATTTTTTGCCTTTCAAAAATGTAAAATCTTATTCTTTTCATACAATATTTTACTTATTAAGTAAATTGAATTAATAAACACATTCATATATTTAGGGTTTTTAAAGCAAAAATTATGAACTAATTCTAGGTACAATTTTAGGCAAATGACATTTGTCAATGTAAATTAATCTGATGCATTTTGTCTGAAGGTTCTCTCCATGTTTTGTTTGTTTGTGACTAGTAGTCTATTCTATGCCATAATTAGTAGTGCCTCCCATGTGTGAATAAATTAGGATAAGCCACTGAGACTGAGATTAATAACTTCTGTCTTTACTACATTTGAATAATCTAAAAGGCATTTATTTTTGAAGAAACAAAGAATATTTGGTAATGATAAGTAAAATTTATTTATTTTTTTATTTTAAAGAAAATAAAACAAAAGAGGGCAGAACAAAGCAGATCAGACCAGAACAACGTAAGCAACACAGCACTTTACAATAAGACAACTGGACATTAATAGTAACTATCAAAACATCTCTTTCTCTGCTATAGTTGAGCATAGTTTCAAATACAATAATATCAAACATAACAAAATAGTATAAAACCATTCAAAAGAATGAAAGAATTACAGGACATTCTGAACTGAATAACAGAGAATGATCAATGGCTACTGTAATATCTCAGTGAAATTTATTTTGTATTCAAAGTATTTTCAGGTCAGAATTCCAGCAATTACAGTACACCCAGGAAGAACCTCTCCACTGTGCTCCACGCATTGCCAAGGACACAGGAGTCTGTGCAGTATCCCCGCTGTCACCTCTGGCTGCACTCCCGTCTCTCACTACTCCTGGAAAATGTTTGTGGACTATTTTCTGTAATGTGTCCAGTAACACTGTCAAACAGGTACAGTACACAAAACATTTCAAAAGATGCAAACACACATAGTCTTAAGTAAATCAATTTCTAGGTACTCAATGACCATCGCCACTCTCCTGAAAGCAGTCAGCTTAAGTAACTGCCCTCCACAAAACCTTCACAGTCTTGCTCCTCCCTCCTTCCTTTTTGCAAAGCCCATCTTCCCTTGACCAAAGAAAGGCACATGCTGACCTCTGTCCCTATTGAAGCCAGCCATCCTTTGTCCTGAGACACAACAGTCTGAAATATTGAACAAAGGAACAATCTAATCTGCGTCATCTCATTTAATTAAAGCACAATGAACTCTCACTATCTATGACACAAAAAAATGCATCCCTAAGACAACTCAATTTTTGGTGTTTAATAATTATGATAATTATAATTTATGTATATTTTGGTCATTTGTATATGAAAAATAACTAATGATAATATAGAAGAAAATAACGTATCTTCAAACTCTAAAGCTACAGAAAATTTTTACTACTCAGCTGAACTAAAATGCAGCAAGAGATATTTAAATTTTGACACAAACTTTTAAAATGCAATTTGCAAAATATGTGTTGTATAAACATTTGAAAGAAGACTCAAAACATAGTCAAGTATAAAAATACTCTAAATACTCTAAATACTCTAAAAAAAACCTCAGGTTTCAATGGTATGGAAATGATTTCAAGGAGGAAAGAATTTTTAAAAAGAACTAGTTGTTAAAAAATTTGCAAACATTTTAAGATAGAAGATACTGATTTAATAACACTTCCGATACATTTAAAAGTGAAGTGTCAGTTTCACTTTAGAATGTCAATTTAAATGTGCAAGAAAGTATCTTTGAAACAGTGTGAACTTTCAATTAAACATTTTAATCCTCAAATATGTATGAGGGGAGTAGAATCTGTCCAATTACAGCACATGGAGCAACAAAGCTGCACCCTCCACCCCAACTTTGCTCAGTGGTGCTCCTGATGGAATTCCACAGGCAAGATATGCTCTGTGTGGTCTTTAGATTCTCATAGGCAAGGTATCTTGTCATACTTTTTAATTTCTGATTCAAAGATTGTCACTGGAAGAAAAGAAAATTCCAAGTAGTCATTTCTCTTCCACTCTAAGTGAAACTAAATTTCTAAAATGTCAACAAAATATAAATCGGATCCCTATAAATGGATTCCATAGGTTACATGGGTGTCCAAAAGAGCTTCCAGCATTTCCAAGAGATCGGATTAAACTTTGCTTCCTTCCACTAGGATCAAACAAGTGCCAGTAGCCAGCAAAATACTATGCCTGGTGATAAGGTACTAATATCTTATCTAACTAAAATCAATTTTAGATATATCCCAGAGATAGATTTAAATGGGAAAGAAGAAATTAAAAAATGGAAAGTAGTTGAAAGCATACTCATGCAAAGAAGGGGCTCAGATCCAGCTATGATGGTATAAAGTCCTAAGAAAATCTAGCTCTTGATAAAGAAATAGGGAAAACAATGAAATAAAATAAAATATTGAGACTGAGGAAAATCAAATAGAAAACCATCAGAACATGCCGCGTATTCTCAGTGGAAAAAATCCTATCATTAGTTGGATAGACATAAATCAAATGAATTTTACCCATTCTCATTATCATTTTAACCCAGCCATTCAACCAGTGCTTCAACAATAGAAGTGCCAGCTACTGAGTTTTGCAAATAAACTACTACAAGAACATTATGAGTAATGTCAATTTCTTTAGCTAATTGAAGGTATTGCCAACTAGATTTCAGTGAATCAGTTTAGGGCAGAGAACTCTTCTATAGTAATCTTGTAAAGACAAGAAAAAGAAATAAATTGTATTTTCATATCCCACCCAGGAGGGAGACTGCAATGAAGTTAATGATGCTTAAGCATCTAGGTGGCCAGTCACCTGTGTGGGCTCCTTCCAAGCCCTGGGAGGCCAGAGTCTTATGTTTGTTAAAAATGCATCAAAGTAAAATATTTTAACCACACATGGTTAGACGTATGCTTCCCTTTCTGATTCCTCTTCCCATACACTCCCCATCCTGTGGGATGGTGTTAGAGGCTGGAGCAATGAGCATGTGGAGGGAGGTCTCAGTAAGGAAAAAGTGCATTGGTGATAGACTGAACATGGATTTGGTGGGCTACAGTGCTGGGGTCTGCAGTCCATTCTGCACGTGTGATGTTGCCACTAGCCATATGGGTTAGAAATAGCATCCAAGGTGACTTGGAATGGTACCTATGTCTTTTTAGCTCACTACCCAAAGGTTCAGGGCTAAGGTACTGAAATGTCAATGTCTCATGACCCAGGGTTTTGGAGTGCATGGAAAGTAAGCGAGAAAGAAGTGTGAGGTGTATGAAGTAAGAAGCCAGCCTGAGGAGAATTATTCCAATCACCAGAACATAAACTTTTCATTTTTTATCTGTGATTTGCATTTGCTACATGTTTATAGATGCATATTCTCTGCTCACAGGAATGAAGTGTAGCATACACAGTTATAAGCATAACATAGATTTTTTTTCCCCAGTTGATGGAAACTGTGGCAGATGGAATAGAAGGACTGTCTGAATTTCTGTATTTGTAGAGCACAAATGGAAAACAGGACTGAAAACAGCAAGTATGTCTGAGTCATAAGCCACACTCATAGTCATCTAAAATGTAAGTAATGAAAAATAAATTTTAATCATCTACGATATAAGATCTCTTTCTATTCTTCATGTAGAAAATACTACAAAATCTTCTTAACCTGAAAGATAATGTGTGATAGATATTTATATTCATGTATGAAAGAAGCATAGTAAAATCCAACATGCCTTATAATACGTACTATCTTAGAAAATGTCATCAAAGAAAGTGAATTAAGAGAAACACTAGAAAAAAGTATAATGACATGTCAGGCTGTTGACTAAAATATTGTTTTTGTTGACTTCATAATAGTTATAGTATTGGTCCATTTTTTAACAGTTGTTATTTTTTGAAATTTGTCTTTAAGTATAAATATTCAGTTGCTGTTTTGCATAATTCCAGAAACTGTAAAAACCTTATGCCTCATTGAATTCCGTCAGTGAACTGCTTTGTAAGCCAGTGCCTAAGCTATAGAAATGATTCTGCCACTTCCTGCCTCCTGTCCAAGGTGAGTTTTGCCTCCTAGGTGTGAGAAGCAACTATAGAACTGCTTCAGTAATAGGCACGAGTTATGAACATACGTTTCTTTTTCTTTGACAGAGTTAAACAAGAACTCCCTCTCTGAGTTTCCAGATGTACTTAAGATGAAATAATAATGTTGAGCCAGTCTTGCCCTGCTTTAAATTAATCACTCCAGGAAGAGACATTAAACTGTTCAGACCACCAGTGTGCATAAAGGCTTTAGTGCCCTCCACCATACACCCTCCCTTGTTATGCAAGATACAAGGAAAGGTATTTAAGATACAAGGAAAGGTAAGTTCAGCAAATGAGGCTGTTTTATGATCCATTTAAATAATCTGAAAAGGAAATTAATACTTTTATTACTTTCTATAGTAAAAAACAAAACTTCCTCTAAAACCTGCGAGTGTTATTTATGTTATAGTAGATAGAACTGCTCTAACTAAGCCACAGACCCAGAGAAATAATGGAAGGACAGAGAAAGGGGCATAGACACATAAATCAAAGTGGAATAAACAGGGAAGGCTGGAGACTAATTTGGAGCTAACAAAAAAGAAAAAAAAACTTTCCTCTAATAGAGTCTCTAACAGAATACCGTGAATTTTTGCTGGGGCTATTGCAAAACATGTTGGAGAAAGTAGAAACAACTTATGACCCCTACCCCATCAGTGCCATTAGAACTTAAGTGATAAACAATTACTGTCTTCAAACTTTTAAGTCCTCACAGTAATCCAGGACAGACAGGAAAATTATCCTAATTTACTATTAAAGGAAACTAAATTTACTTCTTTATCTCATCGTTCACCCTTTTTGGACTTAATTGTCTCTACTCCTTTTGGCATCTGCTCTGCTACCTAAATGTGCTACACACACTCCCATCTTGAGTGTGGTTGCTCCTTCTACTTGGGACCTTCATCTTCTAGATTCCCCACAGCGCACTCCCTCCACATAGGTCTCTGTTTAAATGTTACCTTATCTCAGGGTCCAGTCCCAATAATCCCATCCTCTTAGCCTGTTTTATTAGCATATTACAGACATTTTATGCCCAATAAAACGCAAGCCCCCTGAGAGCAGAGACTTCGTCATTGTTCGTTGCTGTACCCTTAGTGCCTAGCACAGCACCTGACACTAGTAAATATTTAATAATTTTGTTAAATGATCAAATGCAATGATGAATAAATGCTTTGGCTATTATAATTCTTCCTTTTGGGTAACTCCCAAATCAGAACCCAGGTGTTTTGTCACTGAAACCCGTGTTCCTTGCTTTTATATTAACTGCTTGCAGGAAAGAGAGGTCAATGTAAAAACAATTCCCATGTAAAGAATAAATTGGATGGTTTCCAAGATTCCTGTGAGTGAATTTTTTCCAGAAACAAAGTTCTTTGTTTCTCAAAGTTTATGGAAGCCACCGATTTAGTTGGCTATACTGGTATGTGTTTTCATGCCCATCAGAGCATAAGGCATTGCAAAGATTCCTTGTTCCATCAGCTTTTTCCTTGGAGATGACTGGGTTTCCAAACTCCAGTTAAGGATCACTTTGCGTGTGTCCTAAGGGGAAGTTGAGGTAATAGACAGCCTGGTCTCTTCTCTCTATTTTCATTTCCTGCCATGGCTTCCCATTGGCCAACCAGTTGTCAGAGGGCAAGGGAACCTGTTACTGTGGTCTGCACAAATGGAATTTTTAAAAACATTCCTAAATTTTCACATAATTTTATTGTTTTTAATTTTAGTCTCTTAGCATTTCAAGAGTAATTTATCTGTAAGATTCTTTTACACTCACTGTAATGATTCCTGTTTTTCCTTTCATTAATGGAGAAAAAAATAGGGAAATGGCTGCAGAGTTTTGTTCCTCTTCCCTGGCCTTCTCAGCCTGTCTGTCTCCAGGAGTTACAGGTTTTAACATGGCTCCTGTGTAAAGTGAGGAAGTGGGAGACGAAACCAGGATATCAGTAATTTGTGTGTGACATTGCTGCTACTGTGACCTCTCAGATCTTCAGTAAACCTGTTAAACAGTATGTCTGGGAAAGATGAATATGTGTCTGGAAGACGAAGGATGAGTCCAAGACAACATAGTGAAAACTATGAAGGAAGCCATTGAGAACTTACAGAATTTTGCAGATGGTTCTGAACTTGCTTTGGTACCAAATTAGAATTTTAAGCCAAATTGACTTCAGTACCCAGAGGACAGTGGGACTGCAAATAAACCTCGGATATGCTTAAACATCTCCGAAGAGTTTTATACTTTAAAAACTTCCATTCTGGGTTTTTTTTTTTTTTGCATAATCTGGATAGTAAAAACTTCATGTCTAAATTTAAATTCCCTGTTGCTGCAATTTCAGCTCAGTCTAGCAGTGGTAGTAATAACTATAATAGCTCCCAGGTATGAGCAATGGAGTCAGACTGTCTGGGTTTGAATCTCAGCTGTACTACTTACAAGCCTGGAAAAGATCCTTAAACTCTCTAAACTAGCTTCTTTATCCAGCAAATGGGATTAAGATGGTTTAAGGTTATTGTGAGGGTCATATGAATTGATGTATACAAAAAAAGTTAAAACCACTTAGGACATAGTGGGTACTCAATAATGTTTATAAGATCATTATTACACGATAAACATTGTACTGACTTATATGGATCATTACAAAATATTATAACCCTCTGAATTAGCTTTATTGGCCTCCATTTTATAGGTAAGCAAACTCTAATGTGAAACATTTAATAATAGATAATATTTTATGTAATGTCCAATACATTTGCATATTATTGGGATCAGTTGAATATGGAGAAATTAACATTTGACTAAATAAATGAATAAATTCTCTCCTTTTGGCTTTTCATAGAATTCAAATAGAAGTGAGGAATAATCTTGTCTCTTAACTTTGCCATATTTTAGTATTCAATAGCATTGGCAAACTAAGGATTTAAATGCCAATTTAGTCAATGTTTCATTTTTCTATCAGAGAAACATAAAAATATTTATAAAAGAAGTAAATAATGTCGCTCCCTGAACTCTAAACACCACAAAGTCATTCTCTATCATTTCTTTCACAATTAGCCTTTGTGACATATTTTAATGCCAATTGAAACTAACTCGAAATAAATTGATACAATTTTGCTATTTCTGAACCAAATAATATTAAAAATTTCTAATAAATAACATCCACTGTTTTTCAACTTTTCATTCATTATATATTCTCTAAAAAAAGGAATATAGTTTTCCTGGCTTAATTTTTTTCTTAATAAATCTCTTATTTCTGGCTGGTGATTGCCTTGCACTTTGGCTATTTCTAATTTTATTTTTAGGATGCATTTTGTTCCTTCTCAAGACTGATGTAACTATCTCAGTGATATGACTTAATGTCACATTCTGTCCTTGTTCTGGAGCTGGGTCTCTACCCAGAAATTAGTATTTAACCCCGTCATAATAACATTATTTAAACCAGTCTTCCTCTGCTGACACAGTTATTCGGCTATAATGAGCACTCAGTACTCACTTTTACATCTTTTGCCTTTTACTGACTCCAATCTTAGGTGGTTGTTTTCAATTTTTTACTCTTGAGTAGTTCCAATTCTTCCTTCTACTAAATTCAAAGACGTCTTGGGAAATAAGCCTGCAATAGAGTGTATGTGTATCTTCTCAGCATCCATATATTCCTTGCCAATTACAGAACATTCCGTTCCTTTCAACTAAATAGTCTATATCATGTTAGTAAGAAGTGTGAGAGATGGTCCAAGAGACAGGACTCAAAGATGGGTCAGAAGTATAGAACTGACACATCTTCTATACTGAATTATATTTGAAGAATGATGAACTTTTTCAATATTCTGTTTATTTGACCTTAAGTGACAGCACTGTCTTCTGTTTTGTAGAGTTCATGGCCAAGCAACTTTTTAAAATTCCTGACTGCTTGAAATTTGATAAGAGGGAAGACTTTAAATGTCTTTGTCACGCAAAAGCAAATTTAACTATGGGCTATGGTAGAAACACCAATTATTTTGATTCTGGTAATCATTATACAGTGTAAATATAAACATAATTATCATGGTGTGCACTTTGAATATATATAAGTTTTGTAAGTTAAGTATTATTTTAAGTGGTTAGAGAATTACATCTCTCTTAACAGGCTTAAAAGGATTTCTCACCATTTTGAAAAGTAAAACAGCAAGGTACAGAAAAGTATTTGTGTATGGTGTTCCAACTTTTTAGAAATTAAAAAAGTCTATCTGCAAACTTTTTTAAATACCAAATTACAAGGTGAAATAGTAAGACAGCAACTCCCCTTAGACTGATGACTGACACCCATCAAAGGGCCTTTACTCAGCCACCTGCTCCTCCTCAGAAGCTCCCCTGCCTTGATCTCTCTAGCAGTGCACTCTCCTGGTTTCCTACCCATCTTTCAGATCTCTCCTCCTCTCCACTTCTCATGTCACCTCAGGTCTGTCCTTTTCTCTCAGCCACAGAGGTGTGGACACAGAGTGTGACACCATCTGTGGCTTCGAGGCTGCCAGGCAGAGAGGAAGGAAGCTTGGACAGTGAACTCATGTGCAGTCAGCGATGCTCAGGGCAGTCTGTACTTCTCTGAAGTACAGAATTATTTATCATCTCTCATTTCTCAACACTGGGAGGAAAAGCTGTGGTGTATCTTGGGTTGTATTTCTCATTGCAGTGTGTTCATTTCCCTCTCCGTCACCATTTAGTTGGCATCATAGAATCAGGAAAGTGGTTAAGCAAGGACATAGGGTGGCTTGTCTAAAACCATGAGACCTGTGAGTGGTAAAACCAGACCAGAACTTAGCTCCGCACGCCTTCTGCTTGTCAGAGCCCACAGCAGTGCTTTGTGGTCAACTTTTTCCATGATGATCCGTAAGTAACTCTAGACTGTGTCGTGGTCAGGAATTTCCCTCATTCTTTGGAAGATGACAGCTGCCCTAGGGATGTGAAGGCAAAAACCCATGCCTGTCTGACAGAGCAAACAACCCCTTCAGGCTCTGTGGTAGTTTGTGGAAGATTTGCTATGAAAACTGTGACCTTAGACTGGGGTAGTGGTTCTGAGGCCATGAGAACTCTGGCTGGGTGTCTGAGAACTGTGTTGGACCTGCTATAGCCCCAGTCCCTCTTCAGTTCACACACTATGCCAGCCACACCCTCACTCCTCCTCAAGGGATGTCTGCTCAGGTAAACAATTATAGATTCCATGCATCCTCAGCTGGAGATAAGTCTTCCTGGGAAGGGGTGAAAGATCCCTTCCTATGGTGCATGAGGCAGAGCATAGAAAGGAAGAGAAGTTTTGACAGAGACTTGGTAATACCTGCCTTTCCTGTGAGGAAGAAAATCTGGAGGTCAGCAGAGAAATAAAAAGTAGGAGGAAAAGAGAGAACAAAGGAGGAAGGAAGGGAGGGACAGAAGAAGGGAAAGAGGTAGAGAGGAAGGGAAGGAAAGGAGGATGGTAAGAAAGAAATAAAGGATACAAGGAAGGATGGAGGAAGGAAAAGAAAGAAAGAAAGAAAGAAAGAAAGAAAGAAAGAAAGAAAGAAAGAGAAAGAAAGAAAGAAAGAAAGAAGAAAGAAAGAAAGAAAGAAAGAAAGAAAGAAAGAAAGAAAGAAAGAAAGAGAGAAAAGATAGTGAAAGAGCCAGAGTTGCTTCAGCAGACTGACGCCTGTCACGTAAAAGACATGGGCATCATAAGTTCCTCTCAGTGTTTCTAATGGAATTTTAAGACAGCATGTGTTTTTTCCACTCTTTGGATGACCTACTCACCCCTGGTGTAGCCGTGGAGCATCTGAACTCTGTATGTTTCTGCAGTACACAGAGAACATGCCCTCATATTCCTTTTCAGGAGTTTCTGGGTGCATTAGAGAGAGGGCGACAGGCCCTGAAACTAGAGGCCCTGCACAAAACTGTCTGAGCATCATCTGTGCGGCCTGAATCCCAGCCACGGCAGACCTTTTAAAAAATAATAAAATAACGTGCAGCGTTTTTTTTAAAGGAACATTATATTTTTAAACTGGAAATAATTGTATTTTGTGTCTTATGTGGCATCTGAAAGTGATTTAGTTGAGCAATGTGGTTTCTGATTGGTATTTGAATTGGTTCCAGAACATTTTTCATAATAACCATCTTAAAGATCCCAATTATCTGATCCTCTTTCCTCCTTCACGTGATTTCATGGATTTCCAGAGAAAAAGAGAAGCCTGCAGAGGCAGGGTAGCCCATTCACATCCAGCTAAACCATGTTTGCTGGGGAGACTCAAAAGAAAGGACCTGCTTGTTATGCTGAATTGTCTAGGATCCATTTATGGCTCCATAAAGGAGGGCTTGGCATTACCACAATAATTACTCACTGAAGCAGCCTATAAAACCAAAGGGTTGCCTCAACTAAAAAGCAAACAGGGAACTTTCTTCCTGTAGTGTCAACATGTAAAACTAGTAAATCATGCTTAGATTTCTATAAAGTCAGCTCTGGATGCAAAAGAGATGGCTGATTTACCAAGCAGGCAGCAATATCAATTCCCCAGAGTTTCGGAGAGGCTAAAGGAAGCTGTTCTATTAAGTACAAAAGAACACTCATCCCTAATGGACTCAGCCTTATGTGTAATATGCAGACTTCATGGCATGGGAAGTGAGGGAGCAGGCCTGAGATCAGACAGCTGGGCCTGGGGCTGTACTCCAAGCTGTGATGGTCAAACTATCTGGGTCCCATCTGTAAAATAGTGGAAATATAGCACCTCTTTCATGGGATTGCTGGAAGAAAAGAACAAAATACACGTGGAGGGCTTGGGACAATACCTGGCATACAACAGAGCATATAGGAAGTGTTAGCTCTTCTTACTGTAAGTAATGGAATCTTGCAATGCAGTAAAATTAGTATAAATATTTTCCCTCTCTCTGACACTTTGTACCTTTGACCAACATCTCCTGACACCCTGCCTACAGTAATCACTGTCTCCACTAAGAAAGAAAAAACACAAGGAATTATGAACAAAATTCTGGAGCAGGGATAAAAAACAAACTTATAAATTTTGGGTGCAGAAAATCCGGGGAGGTTCAGACTAATGGCATGAAAATCTATTTCATGAAATAATAGCAAAACCTTTCAAAATCTTGAGAAAGATACAGACACTGAAGGATAGAAGGCATTCAAAACACCAAATAGACATGATAAGAAACAACCTCTTATTACATTATAGTGAAAATGATGATTGTAGAAATCAAGAAAAGAATATTGAAAGCAGCAAGAAAGAAATGCCAATTTTCTCATACAGGCAAATTCACCAGAATAGCTTCAGACTTCTCTGCAGAAATTCTAAAGGTCATGATGCCATAAAATGATGTATGCTATGCACAGAAAGAAAATAGCTTTTAACCCAGAATATTATATCCGGAAAAACTATATTTTAAATTAGTTAAAGAGAAATAAAGAACTTCCAAGATAAACTAAAGAAATTCATGACCATCAATTACAGAAAAATACTTAAAGGAATCCTATATGAAAAGGAAGAATAGACAAACTATAGAGAATTGAAAACTATAGAGAATTTTCAGAGAAAAAACAAAATGACAGGAATTAATACATATTTTTCTATAATAATCCTAAATTTACCTTGTCTTAGTTTTCCAATTAAAAGACAAACTGGCAAATTGAAAATTAAAAACAAACACAAACACAAACAAATAAAAAAGAATAACCAACTCTTTACTTCTTACAAGAAACACATCTCAGGTTGGGGATTTAGCTAAGCAGCACAAGCACCTGCCTGGCAAGTGCTAGGTCATGAGTTCAATCCTCAGTACCAAAGACATAAAAAAGGAAAAGTAAAAAAGAAACACATCTCACTAAAAAAGTCACACAAAATTGAAAATGGAAGGATAGAGAAGATAGTCCATGCAAATGGAAACCAAAGACAAGCAGGAATAACTGTGATCTTGTCTGACAAAGCAAACTTCAAGACAAAAAATTAGACAAGACAATGTAGGTTGCTATATATTGGTAGAGAAAACAAATAATCAAGAAGATATAAATACAATAAAATAAATACATAAATGTATTATATATGTATGTCTCAACTTTATAAGACAAACACTACTTAACATAAAAGTAAACATAGATCCCAAATCAATAATAGTGGGTTACTTTAAAACTCCACTCTCACCAATAGAGCATTGCAGGCTAAAAACAGAAACAACAGAGTTAAAATACGCCATACATCAAATGCTTTTAACAAATGTCTACAGAATATTCTACCCAACAAGTATAGAATATACTTTCTTCTCAGAAGAATGTTCTCCAAAATAAATCATACATTTGACTACAAAACAAGATTTAACAAATACAAAAAATTAAATAATTACTCTCTTAGTTACTTTTTACTCATCACTGAGACAAAATGCCTGATGCCCAAAGTAGGGAAAAGAAAGTTTAGTTCTTACAGTTTTTGGAGGTTTCAGTCCATACTCAGTTGGCTCCAAGGCAGGGTGGCATGGCAGGGCCACAGATCATGACGCTGCAAACAGCAAGGCGGAAACTGGCAAGAGAAAGAGGCATGCCTTCTTCCTGCCATTACATTGTATGCTGGCTCCAGCCCTAAGCAGGTGTAGCACTGACACCATCAATCCAAGAACTAGACAATGAATCAATCACAAATGCACAATGCGAATGCATGAGGCCTGAGGGCCACTGACATAAACCATGACAATTACTTTCACTTTATCAATTCACAATGGAATAAAATTAGAAAACAACAGCAATAGAAACTAAAAAAACACATGGAGATTGAATGATTCCCTTTAGAACAATCAGTAAGTCATTATAGAAATCAAGTAGGAAATTTAAAAATTTCTAAAATCAAGTGAAAATACAGTAAATCCCTGAGTTATGAGCAAAGTGTATTCCAGAAGAGCATTCATAAGCTGGATTCATTTGGAAATCTGACAAAGTTGTTTTATATACCTTTGACACAAATACAATGTAAAGCATTTAAACCCAAACATATACACAAAAAGACTGTAAACAAACTCTTTTTACTTTTATAGTTACCTTAAAATGATGCCATTATATAGTATAATTGCCATACAGGGGATTGCACAGAATGAACTGATGAGAAGACAGTTACTAATTGAAGGAAGGAGCGTAAGTGGAGTTTATGGAGCAATGTCTGCTATCTTTTTACCTCAGTCCAATCTTTCAATTATTTTCACTTTTGTTTTCATGTTTACTGCTCTACACTCCTTAGAAGTCCTTTCCATATCAATATTGCTCTTCTTCCTGCTCTTAGACATCCGGGTTCTGATTGAGCACTATACTACTTTACCGTATCACACAGTACAATAAATACACAGCACCACAAATGTGACAATGGCCGGCAGACACATGAGCTACTTCCATGATTTGTTTGCATCCTCAGATGTTTGGTCTGTAAGGATGTAAGGTCTGTTCACATCTGTGACAGTTCACAACTCAAATGTTTACAAGTTAGGAATTCTTTTTGCATACCACATAAATGAATCTCTAGAATTCAGCAAGGATAGTTCTAAAATGTAAGTTTATAGCTGTGCATGCTTACATCAAAATATCAAAGCAACTCCAAATAAATAACCTGATGATGTATCTTAAGATTCTGTAACAACTAGAACAAACCAAAATTAAATGCCAAAAAAGGAAAGCAACAAAATCAGAGCCAATTAATGAGCTAGTGACTAAAAGAACAATATACAGAGTTGGTGAAACTAAGAATTTGTTTTTCGAAAAGATAAACAAGATTGATAAACTGTTAGCCAGGAACTCTTCTGCACTGTTGGTGGGAGTGCAGACTGGTGCAATCACTGTGGAGGTCAGTCTGGAGGTTCCTCAAAAAGCTGGGATTGGAAGTCCCATTTGACCAGCTATTCCACTTGTAAGTATCTTCCTGAAAAAACTGAAAACATCATATCACAGTGATATATGTGTACCCATGTTTATAGCAGCACAATTTGTAATAGCCAGATCTTGGAAACAACCTACGTGCCCATCAACTGAGGAATGGATAAAAAAGATGTGATATTTTTATACAATGGAGGACTACTCAGCTATAAAGAATGATCATATTGAGATATTTATAAGTAAATGGATATAACTCAAGACCATACTCATAAGTGAAATAAGTCAAACTCACATGTGTAAATACCATATAATCTCCCTAGTGTAAGAAATAGTAAGAGTACATAAAATTTTATGGTAACCATGGTTTTCCATTATATTGCTTTGAAGTCATAATACTTTCATTCATTGGTTGGATTGGTTTTATTCTGTTTTGTTTGATTTTATTATTTGTGGTGGTATGAACAGCTATTTTGAAGGAAATAAGACATTATGGAATCTATTGCTGATTTACTATCATCTTGTTATGAAGTCCTACCATGCTTTTGTTTTTCTGTTTTGATTGGTTCTATTCTGTTGTGTCTTATTAGATTTTATTATGTGTGATGGTATAAACAATTTTTTAAGGAAAATGAGATATTATAGTAGCCATTGTTCATTTCTTGTTATTTGACTTTGAAGTCCTGTAATACTTTCATTCTCTTGAATGGTTTTATACTATTTTGTTATGTTTGATACTATTGTGTGTGAAGATATGCTCAACTATTTCAAAGAAAAGACACATTGTGGTAGCTATTGCTGATATCCACTTGTCTTGTGAAGTGCTGTGTTGCTTGCATTGTTCTGTTTTGAATTGCTTTGTTCTATTCTCTTTTGTTTTATTCTCTTTAAAATAAAAAAAATATTTAAAGTCCTTAGCCAAACAAATCAAAAGAAAAGGAAAGCTCAAATCAATTCAATTTAGAGATAGGGGTGGGCTACAACTGACCTAGTGAAATACAGAGGATTATTTGAGCTACTTTGGCATTATAGTCTAACAAACTGAAGAATTCAGAATGAGTAAAAATCTAGACAGGTACAACCTACCAAACCTCAACCAAGAGGATATAATAAGCCTAAGTAGATTAATAAAAGCAATGAGATGGAGGTAGGAAAATAAAACTCCCAACAAATAAAAACCCAGAACCAGATGTGTTCACTATTAAACTCTACTGTTTTCTACTTCTTATTATCCTCTTGGCTCTCCTTAGTTACTTTGGTACCACTAGTCTTCTTCATCTGTGTCTGTAATACTAGAGATATCAAAGTCATCTTAAAAATTCCTTGAATTCAGAAATTTATCAAAAGGGTTTTTAGGACCTCTAGACAGTCTCTAGGTATTAGCTGGCTCATCACATCATAACAAAAAAAAAAGAAAAGAAAAAATACAAGAAAAGAAAAGAAAAAAAAGAAAGAAAGAAAGAAAGAAAGAAAGAAAGAAAGAAAGAAAGAAAGAAAATACCAAGTATGTGAAAGTTAAGAATTTATAAGAAACCCCTGGAATGTACAAAAAACAGAGAGTTAGAAAACTTGTGTTTTTAATTGCTTTTGTATGTTAAGTGAGACAAATAATACCTGTACATTCTACCTCTTAGGATTTCATTCTTGTGGGAAGCAAAAACCATAGAGATCACACATACTGAGGTGCACAGTGGTTCATGTTAACAAGGCTGCCTGGTGTTTGAAATGTCTATAATTGCTTGTTCAAACTATTTAAGGACACATTTATCAAAGTGTTTACACATAAAATAAAGAAACACATGTTCAAAAGCCTCTTCATTCTTTTCTCGCTTTTACTGCTACCTTATATAACAGTAAGTGAAAGTTATGTGCCTGGTGTAAAGGGCTAAACAAACACAAGCTATGTAAGTTAGTTATTCAATGGACATTTTAATTGGAGAGCTGAGAATTTGGTAACAGTTTTTACTGGTGTAAATGAGGGAGGCTACTCAACTCTCTTGTTGAAAATGGTCTTTTACATGGCTGCCAATGCTTGGTATTTTCCTTTGTCATCTAACAAAGTTAAAAAGGTCACATTTATTAAATACTAGGCACTGTTATAAGAAACATGTTTGTGATAACATATATACATACACATTTAGCTATCCCTCACACAATCTTATCTACAGGATACTATTATTACCATCTTTATTTTATGGATGAGGAAACTGGGGTACTGACAGGCTAAGCAACTTGCCAAGAGTCACAAAGCTAGTAAGAAAGTGAGTGGGAATTCCAAGTCAATCATTCTGACCCCAGATCCCATGCTTCTAAATCCATTGTTACCTCTTTGTAGTGTACTAAGCGTTGAATAGTGTACTATCCTCTTCTCCTAAGTGCAATAAATCCCCAATTTATGAACAAGTTCTATTCTGAGAGAACATTCTGAAGCTAGATTCATTCATAAGTCTGACAAAGTGAGTCTTCTACACCTTTGACACAGAGATACAATGCGTCTTGCTTTGGGCTTCCTGGAAGTCCTCTCTGCATCACTACTGATTTTCCTCTTCCTTCTGGACACCCCAGGTTCTCACTGACCCCTGTACTATATTGTACACTATGATACTGTACAGTAAACACATAGTAGCACAACTATGACAGTGTTTAGCAGACACGTGAGCTACTTTCACAATTTACTCACATCTACAAATGTCCCTAATGTGATGTCCAATTATAATGTGAGATCTATTTGTATCTGTGAAAATTTGCAACTCAAATGCTTCTAAGTTGGGGATTTGCTAAACACTATTCTACTTCTGTTTATGCATGGCCAGTCTAGTAGGATAATCCTCCATATGTGAGAAAACTGAAAACTCCTCAACATGCAGTGCTGTCAGCAACAGCACTGGCCAAAAGGCACAGGTTGCTACCATATAGTATTGTGTCAAGATGAGGAATTCCAGGAACCATTATAGGACTTCAAAACAAGATGATAGGAAATCAACAATGGCTACCATAATATCTCATTTTCTTCAAAATAGCTGTTCATACCATCACACATAATCAATTCTTGTGAACTCTTTAGGAGAAATTCTAGGCATGTATAAGCCTATACATGTACATCTATCCTTTCTATATTAGAGGGGAAAACAAAACAAAACAAAAAATACAAGAAAACAAGAAACAAAAGAGACAAATGAACAACAATAACAAAAAACCTAAAACAATAACAATATAGGCTTTAAAACAAGGTGGGAGGAACTTAACAAAGGTTGTTATTTTGCATCGTTATCTTCAAGAGTTACTCAGATTACCAGATAGAGACATGCAAAATTGATCTAATCCCATGCGTGTTAACTATTTTGTTCTGAGAACTAATAGAATTAGTAATACAATCATCTTAGCTGTCTTAGGTGTATATATATACAAATTTATATCTTTTTTCTTTTCCCTTCCTTTTTGCCCAGATGTATTGTTTTCAATGAGACTGTTGAAAATAACTCTGTAAATCATTTCCCCCACTTGTCTTTCACCAGGTTTACAGTCCCACAGTTTGTATTCTTAGCCCTTCCTCCTTGCTTTTCTGTGAGCTCGGGTATGTTACCTAACCTCTCAGAACCTTGGCAGTCTCATTTGTCTACAAATGGCTCCATACCAGGGGTTGGCAATCTTTATCTATGAGACGCAAGATTACAAACACATGGCTTTCAAGCCACGTAATCTGTATTGCGACCACTTAACTCCACTGTATCACCTGCAGCCACAGGCAATATGTAAACAAATGATTATGGCAGTGTTACAATAAGACATTATTTATGAAAACAAACAATGGGTCAGTTTGGGGCCATGGTTATAGTTTAGAATTTTTGTTCTAAACTTTAAGTCCTCACATTTACAAAGATACGTGCCTTCATCTATGAAGATACTGATACTCTAGGAATTTAGTTACTGCCAGTAATGTGGCAGGAGTCATAAAATTGATCTTATGCCCTACAAATGAGAAGAGCAGAGAAATGTAGAGTTCAGCAGTTCATCAATAAATAATTTGGCTCCTCAAAGTTATGTGAGAAAACTTACTGAACATCTAATTAAACTTAAAAATCCAGTTTTATCCAATAACATAAAGTCTATTCAAGAAATATTTAACACCTTTTCCTTTTTGCTAAAAATGTTCATTCTCTTTGAAAGACTTCCATCCCTTGCTCAAGAACAGTGAGGTATGAAAGAATTAGGAGGAAGAGGAGGTTTTTTCAGATCTGAAAGTTCAGCCATGACCAGCATTTCTCTCATTGGAGGACCCTGCCTTACAACTCCTGCTACAAAGCCCTTTTCCCCTCAGTACAATGACATTCCCTCCACCAAATTTCCTTGCCTCACTATCTATCAGCTCTTTCTGGAATCTGTCTACATACATGGGCATGAAGCACAGCTCAGGGAAAGACAAGCCTCAGACCTCTTGCTGAGCCAGAGAAGAGATAGACCAGCACCCTCTACCCAAGCTCACCACATTATCAGTGTAGTGAGACTACAACCTGGGACTCAGCTTGGTTTAAGACAGCCCTGAAGGCTCTTCAGTCCCAGTCTGCTCCTTAGAGTTTACTATTTACCTAGCAGTAAATGAGGCGAGAGATGTCTGCTTGCTTCATTATTTTGCTCTGTCTTTCCCTCTTCACTGCCATCCCATAGTCTCTTGAACAAAAAAAAGAGTCTGTTTCTCTTTACTGCTCCCTCATCTTACTACTGCACTGCTATGGAGTTGGTCTTGAGCCTGGAGTAGAAGACAGGTCTTCCCTCTGTTGGAGGAGTCTCTCAGAGTCCTTCCAGCTAAGTTGTTCAGGTGTTAAAGGAAGCGCTGGCCTTCACCTCCAGGAAGTCTCCCAGAAAGCAGCATCTCAGGCTGTCTCTTTGGGACCCGAAACTCCCGGACCCGTAGAGTGGCCTGGGCTGTTTGGATCAAAAGTCTGCGCAGACCTGCATCTCAGCGGGACTCTTTGGGGCTGGTAGGCCCGCCCTTCATCCGCAAGGAACTGCCTGGAGATCGGCATCTGGGCCAGGTCTGTTTGGGCCCGTAGCCCCACCCTTCACCCCCAGGAAGTCTCCCAGAAAGCAGCATCTCGGCCTGTCTCTTTGGGACCCGAAACTCTCCAACCCGCAGAGTGGCCCGGGCTGTTTGGATTGGGAATATTGTGGAGACTGGCATCTTGGCCAGGTCTGTTTGGGACCGGGAACTTTTCAGAAACCAACATTCTGGCCTGACTCTTTGGGACCTTTAGGCCCTTCACTCACAGGGAACCTCCTAGAGACCTGCCTGGGACAAGGCACAGTGGCCTGGCCTGCCTGAGATTCCACAGGCTCCGGGGTGGCCACACCCAGCATTCACCTTACAACTTAGGGAGCCAGGAGCCCACAGAGGGGAGTTAGGACCCTGTGAGGAAGCCAGGAGCCTGTGGGGGAGCCACTGCCCCTCCAGGAACTGAGGGTATAACAGGTAATTTGCCACATAAGCAGAGAAAGCTTTGGAACACCGCTCAAAGTAAGGAAATACAGAAAAATGA